>DXKC01010194.1:0-10413 GCA_031170775.1 Cymbopogon citratus
GGACCCAGGTGGACCCACCGCACGCAGGCGTCGACTCCGCACACCTCGCTGCGACTCCAACACGAGCCGGCATTGGCGTGCACCTGCAAGACACGGCCACCGATCGTGGCCTCCCTGGACAGCGCCGCTCCCCAGATCCCAGGCAGCTAGCGCAGCATGGGCTGAAGCGGAGGAAGCGTAGTCGTGCACCAGACGCGGCCGTCGCCCGTCGGGCGTCACCGCACAGGAATGATCGACGTCGACTATGGTATGGTGAGTGTAGTCGTCCTGTCGGCTATGAGCAGAGGCAGCGCGTAGGCAAGATGGTCCTCTGTAAGATAACTGTTCAGCTTGAACCTGAACAAAGGCCGCAACTACGAGGACTTGTTTGAGAAGCTAATAAATGGTATACTGTATACGAAGTTTGTTTCACATATGGATTTCAGTAACAGATTAACATGTGTTGATCAAAACATCTCATAGAACATTTCGTCATATCATTTGGCGTAAAGTCTTCTACATACCAAAAAAAACAAACCCCCAGAAAGCATATCATGATACAACTTCAATCTAATGGCTTCCTAAACGCATCATGCCTGAGCGAAACAGGAAACATATATCCAAGGGAGTTAAAGTCCGCACAGATGTATATAGAGCATCCCTTGCTGTACAAATCATCACTTCCGGCCAGCCATCCGACGACCTTTTTGTACTTTTGCATTCCACTCATACATTCCTTTTATAAAAAATGTTCATGTTAATTTAATAAACTTATATTATAGAAAGTAAAAGGGGCCAACAATGGATTGGATTTCTACTGTTCTACGCATAGCTCCATATTGCTGGCATCCGACCACGCGGCAACGCCGCGCGTTGTTTTCTAGTGATTATTAATTGCTAACGCTACTGTTCATCACGTGCAGACCACAAACGTGTACTAAATATGCCAAACACTACTGGCGCCGCCAGCATCATCGTCGACGTCGATTGATAATATGATTATCATCACACATGTACAAGGTTGTCAGTTGGGAGCCTAAGGGCATACTGTGAATGTTGTTTTTGCCCCTAAGGGCATGTGCCCCCATGAATATTTGAGAAGTTCGCATTTCCATATGCAAGGTAATTTTTTTTAGATAATGGATAAATAAATATCCGGCCTCATCTATCTAAGGATAGAATCAAGCCACTTATTATAAAACAGTTCCGAAACACTAAGCTTAGAGTGCACAACCGAGCAAAAGGAGAAATAAAAGTGACAAAGAACTACACAGGGCCAATTCGTCTTGCAGAAAGCCATCCGTGTGAACTAAAAAATTGTAACGCCGCCATCTCTAGATGTTGAGCCACCAGGAGACGTTGTTCCTTTGACTCCTCACGCCGTTGCAAATTTGCCCACTGGCGTAGCCAATGAGTTCCTCTGAAGAGAACCTGCAAAAAAGATTTTGGTCTGTATTTATCAAAAACCACCTCATTTCTTGATATCCAAATTACCCAGCAAAGTGCAGAAGCTGAAGTTAATAACAAAGAGTTGTACTTCTTGTTTCCAATTTTATACCACCCATCAAACAATTCCACATTGTTGGTAGGCGGAGGAATTCCAAAAAGTACAAATACCACACGCCACAAGAATTTGGCAAAAACACAATTAAAGAAAAGATGGTCGATTGATTCCGGCATATGACAGAAACAGCAATGTTTGTCGCCATGCCAGTTTCTTCTAGCTAAGTTATCCTTAGTTAGTGTAACCCCTTTCTTTAGATACCATAAAAAAATTTTATTTTCATTGGTACTTTGATTCGCCATAAATCCTGTGAGACTGTGACTGCATTGTTTATTAAAGCAGCATACATGGATTTGACCGTAAATGTACCAGAAGAATGTAAACCCCATCTAAAGACATCCCTCTCGTCTGTTAGCACCAACTCAGAGATAGAAGCGACTATCCTGTTCCAGTAAACTAAATTTGCTCCCACTAAACTCCTTCTAAAAGAGATGTTTAGTGGAGTTGCACTTAGCACCTGCAACACAGAGTCATTCTTCCTCCTGGCGATATTAAACAAAGAAGGGAATTTATCTTTTAGAGGTTTATTACCCAACCAGGTGTCAAACCAGAACCTAGTTTGGGACCCATCCTTAACGGTAAACGAGCCAAAACTCATGAACTCATCTTTTACACCCATCAAACTTTTCCAAAAGTGAGAATCACTCGATTTTTTACCACAGTTACCAAGCGTTTTATCTTTGATATATTTATTTCTCAATAGTTCTTGCCACATCCCATCCTCATTTAATAACTTAAATAACCACTTGCTCAATAGACATTTGTTTTGAATATCCAAGTTTTGGATACCTAAGCCACCTTGATCCTTTGGCTGGCAAAGTACTTCCCATCTGGCTAGTCTATACTTACGCTTATGCTGGTCGTTCTGCCAGTAAAATCTAGACCTGAAGCAGTCTATTTTTTCTAGCACACCACGAGGGAGTTCGAAAAAAGACATCATAAACATCGGTAAGCTTGAAAGCACCGAGTTTATTAAAACCAACCGCCCTCCTGCCGTAAGCAATTTGCCTTTCCATCCACTTAGTTTTTTCTCAATTCTATCTTCTATAATCTTCCAATCTTTATTATTAAGTTTCCTTACATTCATAGGTAAGCCCAAGTACCGGAAGGGAAAACTGCCCACCACACACCCAAACAGTTGCGAATAGAAATCTTCCTGTTCTTTGGCCTTGCCAAAGCAGAAAATTTCACTTTTATGGAAATTTATTTTGAGACCAGATAGTTGTTCGAAGGTACTCAATAGAAGTTTCATATTGATTGCCTTCTCAATGTGGTGGCTCATAAAAATGACCGTATCATCCGCATACTGAAGGATCGAAAGGCCTCCCTCTAAAAGGTTAGGAATAATCCCCTCTACTTGGCCGGCACCCTTGACTCTGGCAATTAGAATGGCCAACATATCAACCACTATATTAAATAGTATGGGTGACATGGGATCTCATTGCCTCAAGCCCTTCCTTGTTTGAAAGTAAGGCTCTAATTGATCATTAACTTTGATGTTAACATTATCTCCCTGAGTAAAATGTTCCACCCATTGACACCACTTGTGTGAAAAACCTTTCATCCTAAGTGTCTGCTGCAAGAAGCTCCATCTAACTTTATCATACGCCTTTTAAAAATTAATTTCAAAATCTAATTCCAGATAGATGAAGAAACTTGTTCGCCAAGAGGCGTAGGCTCCATCAATCAGGTTCCACTTGCAATGTAGCCTGGTTCGGAATCCGAGATGGGTGTGTGTCATCGTCATTGTTGTACTCCCCTAGTTCACTGGTGGAATAAGCTACACTTCAACTAATTGGAGCGCCTGCGAATTTGCGCCAAAAAAACAAATCCACATATATATATACAGTACGATGGCATGTACTTCATTGCTGATGCCACCACAGATGAGATGACTCATTGGTGCATGCCTTGATACAACAGCTTTATGGCGTCGTCTCAAACTTGGGAGAAAAATATGGATCGAGCACCAAAGAAGTGATTTCAGGATTGCGTGATTTTTGTATTAGCCCATAATGAACGGACTCTCAAACCTTTCCTGTTTGGATTGTTCTTCTTCATTAGTATAAGATATAGATCTCCTAACCTGATCATTTAAGAAAGAAATAAGGCATGAATGTATCGTTTAGGACTGCATGCCCACCACAAGAGGTGTCCATGTGCTAAATGAGCAGGGCGTGGAATGATTGTGCGCTGTGTTTGCGAGCATGCATGTTTCTCTGCCTGAGATGCATAAACCAGGCTGTTGAGGAGTGCAGTGTTTCTGGCTTGCTGCCATATATAGACTTGAGTTGCATTGAATAACCGGTATGTAGGGGTGAGATCATGAGGTGCATGTGGATTTCATTCAAATGAAATCTTGTTAAGTGAAGGCTCAGCTGCCCTGAAAGAATTAAACAAACTGAACGGACCATCAGTGAAAGGTAAAACTGAATAACACTCCTACCAGTTTCAGATGCTTCTGTCTTAATGGCAGGAAGGTGCCGATCAACAGTTGCAAGTAACTCAATACCAAAGACGCATAGGATTCTTGGTCCTATCCTTCCTAATAATTATATAAGAAGCCGAAATCGGTTATAATGGACCCATAAGGTCCATGCCAATGAGGTAGCGTGCTAGATACTATATACACGGCTAGGTTGATCGATGTTGCCAAACTGCCATTTGGAGATGGAAAAGCATGCATATACAATATTAGGGTTGGGAAACATCAGAGAATAGGATGTAAGATCGGCCTTCAGCTGTTGTGAGCCATTTATAAACCCAAGCAGTGCCAAAAGACAAGAAAGCTGAGGGCACCAACCTGGATAAGAAACAATCCAATGCATCTGGGATGCAAATCCGAAGTTGTGGACACCGATTATGCATGGACACCGAGCCGTGTGATTCGAATGACCTGTTGTTGGATTCAGACGCTCGACCTTATGCCAAGCTTGCTGGATTCATTCATCTGAAACTGACTGAGCATACGGATCGAGTCCATGTCCTAATTAGCTTATGAGGGCGCGTTTTGCTCGCTCAGCGAAAACGAATTTTGACATTGTAGTAATTATTAAGAATGTTTGGGCACAACAGAATATAAATTCTTTGTATGGATGGCATTTCAAAATAGGCTACACTTCGAACCACTTAATCATGAGAGGATAGCCACAAAGCAATTGTTTTCTCCCCCTGCCACACAGCATTGCACCTTCTCGTTGAATCCAACTACAGCTGCCATGCATGGGCTCAGATGGCGCGAGTGCATAATACTAAATGAGTTTGGTCCATAACCATCCTAATAGCAAGAGATTTTGAAACGAACAGAACCCAATAGTTTTTTTGTTTGAAACAGAACTGGCAGGAAAGCTGCCTATTGAACCCAATAGTTTTCATTAGCATTGAGTGTCCGATTATGTCATGATCACTACGTGAAGATAAAATCTGAACAATGCAAAGCCAGTGCAAAGGAGGTATCACACTACCACGAAAGGAGACAGCCCCTCGGGCACTTTATGAACAACTAATAATGGAGGCAGGCACCATGCAGGGCATGGAAAGCTTGTGCGGGTTGTTGCAAGCAGCTTTGTCTATGTGGGCGGCAAGCACCGGGCCGTTCATGAGTAGTGTTGCTGCCATTTATTGACTTGAGTTGCATTGAAAATCTTCAGTACGTAGAGGCAAGATCATGGGTGCTGTTGTGCATTAGAGAAAGATAAAAACAGAATAACCCTTCTATCAATATCTGTGTTGCTTTTGTCTTTGTAATAGTAGGTGTCCTATCAACAATGGCAATTAACCCACTACCATTGTTCCATATGTGTTTTGGTCCTATCCACCTTGATTATTTATAGAAGGCCGGCCAAAATTGAGTATATCCTTTCCCTCTTGTTTATATAAGAGGCATAAAGGTCCCTTTCCCATGAGTTAGCATGGTGTATATACACTATACATATAGACATAGTTACAATAGCTACGTTAGTCGATGTTTCCAAATGCTCTAGGCATGACAAAAAAAAATCAAACAAAAATATTGGGATTGGGAAGCATCAGTGAATGGGATATAAGCTCGGCGTTTACTCATCGTGAACCATGTAGAAGCTCCAGCAGTGGCACTGGATGCTACCATAGAGGGCAGGAGCGAGAATGAAAAGAATCAAGTGCATATGGTATGCAAATCAGATGTTATGCATGCGGATGCCACACTGTGCCATGCTAGTCAACAGAGCTCCTGCTTACAAGAATGAGGACACTGGCGGGAGACTGAAGAAGGGAGAAGGCCTTGGTCCAAGCGGGCCATCAGGCGAACCCAACAATAGCCGGTCGTGCGTGGCTGTCAATCGGGCCCAGCAACCCACGTATAACTCCTTAAAAGACAGCCTGAGAGAGGAAGAAAAATTTTTTGACCGAACGGTCGGGGAGTCCCCGACCTCTTTTTTTTTCTATTTAATGAATGAGCTTATGTACAGACTTTTGTTACAAGGCCTCTAGGCCCAAAAAAACAAAACAAAAGGGATTATTACAAGTTTGTCTCTCTCCAGACGTTGATTAAGTTTCTGGTACTCGGTTTGGCCTTAAGACAAACCAAGTCTAACTCCCTGTTGAAAAGGAGTTTCCACTGATTCACATCTCTGGCTCCATTTTCAAAAATGACTTTGTTTCTAGTGCACCAGATGCCCCAGCAAGCTGTGATTAGTATTTCTCTGAATGTCGGGCTATTGAAGTCTACCCTGGCTCTGATAATCATGTCCCGAGGGTTCAAATTGAAGTCCCAGTGAATACTAATCTGTTCCCAGCACAACTGACTGAAACAGCAGTGAAAAAAGAGATGGAAATAGTCTTCTTCGATGTCTGAGTTGCATAGAGCACAAGAATAGTCTGGCAGTTCCATGTTTTTCCTTTTTAACAGATTTCTTGTATTCAATCTATCCCTGATGAGTAGCCAAAAGAAGAATTTTTGATTGCCTCTATTACCAGCCTTCCAAATCCACTTAAATAGAGGAGAGGAATCAGACTGTGGAGTTAAAGCTTTATAGCCCTTGCAGCTGCTGTATATATTGGATCCCCAAGAGTAGCTCCAACGGTCAGTGGTCTCTTCATCCCAGTTTCTATCTTCCAAGATGTTGCTGAGTTCAATTAGTTGATTGGCAGCAATGGTGGAGAGTGTTGGTGAGAAGACTCTATTCATTTGCTGATTAAGCAGGAATCTTACTGAGCACTTGGGTTTTCTAGCAAAGGAGAAGAGTTGGGGGAATTTGTCCTTAAGTGGTTGATCAACCCAAACATCAGACCAAAGGAGCACTGAGTTGCCTTTGCTAGGATTACACTTGGCAATAGCTTGGAACTTTGGATATATTTTCATCACATCTTTCCACCAGAAGGATCCCACTGGTGTCCTACCCTGTGGTGGCGTGTTACTGTTGCTGTACAGCTTGCTCCAAGTCAGAGATACCCAAGGAGTTGAGGCATTGTTATAAAATTTGTCCAAGAATTTGAGAAGAAGTGCCACATTTTGCCTTTCAATGTTGATGATCCCAAGTCCACCCTGGTCTTTAGGTTTGCAGGCTTCATCCCATGCTACCAGAGCCTTACCCCTACAATTCAATTCCCCTTTGTTCCAGAGACAAGCTTTCCTTGCTTTGTCTAATTGTTCAACTATTTTGGGGGGGAGTTTTAAACAACACATGTAAAAAGTGGGTAAGGCAGAGAACACCGAGTTAACCAAGATCAGCCTACCACTGTAACTGAGGAACCTGCTAATGCCATTCAGCCTTCTTTCCACTCTGCAGGTTAATGGAGCAAACTCAGTTACTGATGGTCTAGTAGTGCCCAAGGGCAGGCCTAGGTAGGTAAAAGGCATACTTCCTACTTGGCAACCGAAAGTACTGGCAAGGTGTTGTGCTCTTTCTGCTGTCATATTGATGGGAACAAGGAAGGACTTTGAATAATTCACTTGTAAACCACTGGAATCAGAAAATGTTCTCAAAAGGCCCTTGAGATTGAAAAGAGTTGTTGCATTTCCAGGGAGCACAAGGAGTGTGTCATCTGCATATTGTACAATTGGGTAGTCATCTTGGAAATTGTCATTGATAGGGTGCTTCAATACACCCATGTGCCAAGCCTTATTAACTATGCTCTGAAGGAGGTCTGCTGCCAGTACAAAAAGGAGGGGGGACAGAGGGTCCCCTTGTCTTACCCCTCTTTTACAATCAAATTGTTTGCCAGGATAGCTGTTCAAAATGACTGAGGAGGTGCCTGAGTGCAATATGTTTTGTACCCACTGTATCCATCTTTCTGGTATTCCTCTATGCCTTAAGACTTCAATAATGAACCCATGCTCTAACTTATCGAAGGCCTTTTCAAAGTCTAATTTGAGAACAATTACTTCTTTTTTTGATTGATGACAGAGGTGTAGGAACTGAAAGGACCAGGCAAGGCAATCTTGGATGGTTCTACCCTTGATGAACCCATATTGATTTTGATGCACTAGTTGTACAATTACTGACTGCAGTCTGGTAGACAGTAGCTTAGTAATCCCTTTGACTGAATAGTTCATGAGTGAAATAGGTCTGTAATCATTCACTGTCTCAGGGCTATCCTTTTTTGGGATGAGTGCTATCAAAGAAGAGTTAATGCTAGCCAGATCAATGTTGTGGAGGCAGAAGTCTCTAAACAGTCTTAAAAAATCATTCTTGATGATGTCCCAGCAACTCTTGATGAACAGACCATTGAATCCATCAGGTCCAGGTGCATGTTCATTTGGTAGGTTTTTTATTACCAAATCAATTTCTTCATTACTGAAATCAGCAGCCAGATCAGCCAGATTATGTCTAGATAAGATAGAGTTCAGGTCATAGTAGACTTCTTTAAAATCACAAACCCCCATTCTCTCCTTGAAAGAATTCCATAACATATTGGCCTTTTGATCATGATCTGTGACATTGTTCCCATCCCCATCCCTTAGTGTAACAATGAAGTTTCTTTTGTGAGAACAAGTTGCCATCATGTGGAAGAAGTGGGTGTTTTCATCACCTAACTGAACCCATCTTGCAGTATTCCTCTGTCTCCAATATTTTCTTTTTGCTTCCTGCAAGTTAGCCAAATGATGTTTGACAAGAGTTCTGAAGGAGGCTTCCAGTCTGGACAACCTTCTCTGTTCCTCTAGGCCATCTAATAGGGATAGCACCCAGTTGCTGTTGTGAATAAGTTTGTTTATATTTGACAAACCCCTGCTCCATTTTCTGAGCCCAAATCTGACCTGCTTAAGTTTAACAGCCAAGGTCTTTGCAGCATTAGCATAGAAGGGTGCATTATTCCAGTGTAGCTTGACAGCTTCTTTGAAACCAGGATGATCCACCCAATGACTCTCGAACCTAAACAGGTTGGATCTTGGAATATGATTTCCAATGTGTAAAACATATGGGATGTGATCAGAAATGGGTTTTGCCAGAGTTTGAATGAAGGTAGCAGGAAAGGATAGGGTCCATTCAGCAGAGGTAAAGACCCAGTCCAGTTTGACCAACAACGGATCATCTTGCATGTTGCTCCAGGTGTAATTTCTCCCACTAAAGGGAATCTCTGTAATGTCCAGGTCTGAAATCAGTTCATTAAACATTTGCATTTCAGCTGTGTCTCCACCAGGTTTGTTTCTATCATCCGGGGATCGGTACAGGTTAAAATCTCCCCCCAGCACCCAATTTTCAAAATCCGAAGTGTCCAGGTTTAGAAGCCAGGTGACAAAATCTGTCTTTTGTTCAGCATGAGAAGGACCGTAAATGTTTGTGACAAAGAAAATGCTGCTATCAGCTCTGCAGGTTAGTTTGATGGTTAGGCCATAGGAGCAAGATTGTATAATCTGACCATCAAACATGCTACCATTCCAAGCAGTGAGGAGTCCTCCAGAAGCACCAATAGAGGGAGCAAAGGCAAATTTGTCGATATGTCTAGGGCAGAAGTTTTTCATGTAAAAAAGGTCAAAGACTTCCCTCTTTGTTTCTTGTAGACATACTATATGACAAGCACTCTCAACAATTTTTTCCCGAACTGCATCCCACTTGGGTTGTGAATTTAAGCCTCTAATATTCCAGAACAAGATCTTGCTGCTATTTGCTCTGTTGTTGTTACTATCCATTGAACACAGTTTCAGAAAAATGATTATCTGTTTGGACTGACACAATCCAAACTGCTCCCCAAAGGTGCAGGCAAATACTAGCAGATAAAGAATGGGACATGTGAACAAAGACAAGCGCCAAATAGAGCAAGAGAAACAAGATAATGTAAGGTAGTAACTGATCCATTCTTAACATATAAAACAAGTTCAGGAAACCAAGCAACCAATCCAGGTACATCAAGTTATTGATCCAGTACAGGCACTGGAGTGAAAAGCAAAGGATAACTAATAAGTTTTTATGCACTTCTATAGGAGCAAGTGCAGATAAGAGATCCTGGGGCGTTCTATTCATCTATATCGTCCACTTCTAGCAGTGCAGCAGAAACAGCCTCAGGCTGGATCTCAAGGTAGTCTTCACCAATGGCACTCAGGACCTGTCTTGGCAGGTGTGGAGCAATTCCAGGAGAGGGTGGGATCATGGCAAGTGGTTGGACATCCATTGCCTCATCCTGGGTACCAGCAGTGTTTCTGGGCCTCTTCTTACTCTTGGGCTTCTTTGCAGCACTTGGGCCCCCAGGCATCTTGGGCTCTGAATTCTCAGCATGGGCTTTGGCACTTTCTTCATTTTTGAAACCACTCAGCCTGTTTGCCACCCTTTTGCTGCGTCTGAAGAAGCTATCTCCGAGGAGTTCTTCAATTCCCACCACCTTCTTCTTTTTCTTGCTTTTTTCAGGGGTTTGAAAGATCAGGGGAGCATCATCAAGCATCTCCAGGTCAGAGT
>DXKC01010203.1:0-12166 GCA_031170775.1 Cymbopogon citratus
TCGTATTCTATGGAGCGAGGTGTGGGGTTTTCCGGCCATTTCCTTAGGATTTTCATTTCCTCCCGTCGCTTTTAGGACACAAATGGGGCCTCCGAGAAGTTTGTATTTGGCGCAGTTCTGCCGGCCGGCTCGGCACAACCGAGTCACCTGTGGGCGGGCTGTGTGACCCATGGGTTGCTTTACGGATGGTTTTGCATGCGGTCTATAGATTATATTTGCTGAAATGTTTTTTTTGAATCGATATTTGCTGAAATATTAAAGCAGGTGAGGTGGTTTATTTTGAGTTTGGTAGACTGGTTGACAATGGTTATACACATCTTGTACAGTTGGCGTTTGTACTTGTACTTGTACTTGTGATAGAATAACACGGATTTTGTGTGATCAAGGAAAAAGAATTTTGTTACATACTTTTGAGTACATGACATGTCTAGATGTAGACAAGTATTATTTTCTTCTAGAGTTTCATACGTGACAATTCGTAGCTGTCGTCAAAAGAACATTCAATACTAACCACGATTTTGCGTACAAATCATCGTCAGGAATGACGAATTCTCCTACTCCCGGTCATAAATAAATTTATACAAAATATCTTTTTTTTGTTATTGTATGTTTTATTAAGAAAATTTTATAAAAATGACTTAAATTCAACCATGTCTATATAATTTTTTTAAAATAAGACGAGTGGTCAAATTTGGAGTTGAAAAAGTTAAACGAACTACAATATAACGGAGGGGTAGTTATCAGTTATATAGGGAACCTGTTGACGTAAGCATGATTACCATATTTCTCCAATTCAAGTGGCATAAAATTTCAAAATGCACCACATGTCACCACGCGTAGTATATAACCCGTTGACTTTGACTACTCCCAATTTGCCTTCGTCTGGATAATTTTGTGGTACTACGAGAAAGACAGCACGGCAGGGTTGGAGCGCCACGTGGGATCACGCTCAGCTTCGCGCGGTCAATCAATCGTGCACGCCTTCAGTTCCCACCGCCTGCCTTACGTGTCACTAGCCGGCGGCATCGCAGCGCAGCGCATGGTGGCCGGCGGGCCAAGCTGACGGGATCGGCGATCGCACCGTGTAGCTTGCTGAGGGCAGCCCGCGACCGGCGACCCACCCAACACCAGCAGGACGCCGACGCGGAGCGCCGATCGCCTCGCCAGGGAATGGATGCGTATGCGTGCGGGTGAGATTAGATTAGCAACGGATAAGGCTCTAATTATTGGGATCGGGCCAGGGAGACAAGAGATTTCTCATTTGATTAATGCGACGCGCCAAATCGATTGGGGTTCCAAATAACTTGTCGAGTTTTGTTGTTGTGTATGCAGAAGTGCAGGCGCACTGTTCCTGCTTGATGGATAGGTTGCTCCAAGCAATCATTCGTCTGGATTCTTTATACTATTCAACGTTTGGTGATTTTCGTCTGGATTCTTTATACTATTCAACGTTTGGTGATTTTTGCCAGCTGGATCATGACCCCTTGGCTGGTGATCAGTTTGATCATACTCGTACTACAGTTCAATTCATAACTTCAATGTTTTCTTGAGCTGGTATCACTGGCTCTGAAATCTGAAATTTAAGCGTGGCTTTGTTTGAAATCGAGTTTAATCAAAAGGAGGAGAAACGTCGATTCGGTTATGTGTCGGTGGTATCGATGACGCGATACCGATGAAGTGATGACTGATGAGCACACGGTAGGTCGCGTGTAGATTTCATCTGGGCTAGTGCAAGGATGAGGATTCATTTTTGAAAATTCGTTTTTCTGGAGGGTAGGGTGCGTGTCAATTCGGACCTCATCCTGTCAAGACCGGCAAGAGCCAAGAGGGATTACAAGATTGAACTCCTGCCTAGCTAGGCGTCGGTGCCGATGTCGCGGTGTGGTAAAGAAAAACGTCCTTCCAACTTCCGAGCTGCCTGCGTGTCTACCGTGCAAACTCTTGTGTTTCCGCAGCTCTGGTATGGAGCCATGGTGGTGCTGCCGGCTGCCGCCTACCGGGGAATAGTTTCGCTTCCGCACCATGGATGGCTGGACACAGGCAGGCAGGCAGGCAGGCTACACAATGAAGGAGCCTGAATGAGTGAATGCCTGATGCTGTGCAGCCGAGCAGTACGCATCGCGCTCATGATAGGATCGGATCAGTACAGGGCTACCATCAATGCCCTCCAATCAACTTGATGGACCTGATTAGTGATTAGGCAGGTGCTAGACGGATAACACGAAAGATTCGGTGGCCAGGCCGCCTTGCAGTTGCAGCGTGTGGTACAGGAATGCGGCGGATGATGAGGGGATACTGTCCCGGATAGGATGCCCGGACCTGTTCCCGCTGTTCACGACGCTGCAACTTGGACGAGACCACCTCCAGAGCCCACCCTCCATTCCTGCCGATTTTTGCTTCGGCGAGCCAGTAGCATATCCTGGTGGCGCGAAGCATATGCATGCTTGCCTTGCCAGATGGCGCAGCTGATTTTTCTTGACCCAGTGCATAAGTGGCGACATGGCCAGTAGGATTGCTTGCTCGCTGCAACTTGCAGGAATTTCTTCTCGTGGGAGATGGAGATCAGATCGAGAGATCCCCATGTGGATGTGGTGGTGCGGTGGTGGTGGCATCGTTGTCCAGTGAAGAGTTTATTGTAATATTGATAATTGTTTCTTTGCTTGACTGACTTGGTCCCGGGACTGGAGTTGTCTATGCGCCGTTGCTTTTTTTTTAAAAAAAAAAATCTTCTTTTGCGGAAATTCTTGACGCAGGAACGTGCGCAACCGCTGCTTTATCCGTAGTCGCCACTTGCAGGAACATCTGAGGTGCTAGATGACAACAGGGGATATGAATTTTCTTACATCACTTGGTTATCCGATAAGGCTCAGGACCTGTTTGATGTCAAAACTAAAGTTTTGATAAAGAGAAGCCAAAATGGACTAATAGTCGAATACTGTATTTATGTATTTATCCTCACAAGCGGCTTATAATTTGGAATAGAGTGAGTAACAATTATTTTTTAATAAGTACTACTACACTGAACTAATGTAGTCCTGATCCAAACGTTTCTCAGCATGCTAAAGTAGGAGTGTTAGTTGATCCGTGTACAACTGTTACAGACTTGAGAAAAAAGAAAAGATCTCTTAACTGAAGTGTGAAGTCGGTGAGACAATTTCTCTCTGTTTGACTGTTTCCACCAAATTGAAGTGACATCGCGCGAGTACTGAAATGTCAAGATTGGGTAAAAGATACAGGATTCCAGCTGCTCTGTCTTCACAAATCGGGACACTGTCTTGTGTTACTCTCTTTTGTCCGATTCTTCTTTACTCCACGCTTGAGTGTGAGTTTTGTCGTTTCCCAAATTTTATTTATTTCCTAACCACCAAGTACAGTCATCAAACTCAGAATGCAGTGCAAGCATCGAGTCCGAATGCAGTGCAAGTATCTAATCGATGGCTAGCATAGCACACCAAAAAAGTAGGGGCCGGGGTGCTCCTCTCCTCATGAAGCCATGCCGTGAGCACCGGCAAAAGTCATGTGTGTGTGTGTGTGTGTGGCACATGCTGTCGCATGTCGGTGTCCTCTCCTCTCGGCTCAAGATCCGAGCTCATTACTGTTTCTCGCGTGCCATCGTGCAGGGAATTAAGAGGATTTGTATTTCAAAAGATTATTTACAGTTTACCTTTCGGAGATTCGATGCCAATGTTCCTCCTGCTTGTTCGGTCTCGGTCGGTGCTCACATGCCCCATCTGCTCTTAAGAATCTGACGGCTGACGCTTGCCCAGCCCACGTTTCGCAGCATCAACATGGAAAGCGCATCTGCACCGCCCGTCGCTTGCAGTTACAGCAGGTAGAGCGTGCGCTCATCTTGGCACGTTTCCTGTGCGTGGCTGGCCCTCCACCTAGCTTCGGTTGAAGCTCCCGATTGTTCTGCTTCTTAGATCCACGACCACGCGTGGAGAGATGCCGAGTAGCGGCGGAGTAGGCCAGGGTGGGCACAACAAGGGCGGCGCGTGGTTCTTGGCTGCACTTGCACGCTTGCAGCGAGGAGCTGGTGCCCCGGCACGCGAGCGTCAGCACCGCCGAGATCGCGGCAGTGTGCCGCGCGTCACTGCGTCAGGGCGAGGCACGCGGACCTGTAGCGGGCGATGCGGAACAACCTATCTGTGGCACCGCAGAACTCTCGTGCGGAACAACCTACCGGGTCGGTCGGTGTTCCAGTGGCCGAGCATCTCAGCAGATTGCGCGAGCCCCAGGCGCGGGCTCCTCGCCGCCTTGGTCAGTCTCGGGCTCTCGGCTCGCCCCCGGCACGCGCTCAGGTCACGCGGCGACGCGGTGCGAGATGCTTGCAAGCAGAGTGCACGCTCCGAGCTGCAAGGAATCACAGGACATGTCCGGTCCGGTAAGGTGAAGGGTAGTGTCGCAGATGGCGCCGGCGTGGTCCGTCCCTCACCGACAGCCGTCGCGCCGTGCGCATCTCTGGGTCGCACGTCACCAACACTCCGGTAGCACGGTGCCACGGTCTCGTTGTATTCATTCAGTCGTGGTGTGGCCCAAGCGTCCAGCTTGTTGTGAAGTCGTACAGGCACCGTGTCCTGGTCGACGGAGCCATCGACGACGACGTGAAGGTCCTGCTCGGTTTGTTTGGGAACGATGCTCGTGCTGCGACGCCCGACCTAGCACAAACGTGCCATCTCAATGAGAGATGCACGAAAATGAACGAGGAACTGTTGCAGATTTTAGTTTTCTTTTTTCTATATAAAACAGATTTTAGTAATCTATATATACGATGATTATACGAATCTAATTTTTCTGTAAAGCAAATTTTAATAATAATACACTTGCTTTTTTTTAATTTATAATAATACACTTGCTGACTCGAAATTTAATAGGGAAAGAGAAAAAGAAAGAAATGAGAGAGGACGCCGATGACTGGATCCTGGAGTCAACTAAGCACATGAGCCCATTCATGAGCAGCTTCTACAGGGCCTACAAATTAGGCCCATCTCCGCTCTTCTTGTTTTCACCTTAAAAAAAAAGAACCTCTCAAAAAAAATAAAAAAAGAAAGAAAAATCCACACTTGCAGCCTAATTTAATAGGGCCTAATTTAATAGGGAAAGAGAAAAGGAAAGAAATGAGAGGACGCCGAGATGGGCCTAATTTGGAGTCCACTAAGCACATGACCATTCATGAGCAGCCTTCTACCGGACCTACAAATTAGGCCCATCTCGGCTCTTCTTGTTTTCACCTAAAAAAACAAGAAAAATCCACACTTGCAAAATAGACCCCGGAGACCTCTGAATTGACGAGTCACTATCTGACCGAGGTAGAGAGGATTCGTGATTTTCCTCCTCTAGCCAAGTGACCCCAAATCACAACGCAATCGTCGTCTCCCACCCTCTACTAACCCTAGCGCTCGTTTTGATCCCCTCGGGGAGCTCATAGATCTGCAAGGGAGAGGTCCGGCTTCCGGATCGGGGAGCGAAGATGACGGAGTCCCTGGTGCGGAACAAGCCGGGGATGGCCAGCATCAAGGAGATGCCGGTGCTGCAGGACGGGCCGCCGCCGGGCGGTTTCGCGCCCGTGCGCTACGCCCGCCGGATCCCCACCTCGGGGCCGAGCGCCACCGCCATCTTCCTCACCACCTTCGGTGCCTTCGCATATGGCATGTACCAGGTCGGCCAGGGGAACAAGGTCCGCCGGTAAGTGCCATATTACATTGAACATCTCATTTTTGGCAGAGGCAGATTGCTTCAGATTGGTGGTAGTATGTTATAAGCTCGGAAATGGTTTAAAGATGATTCGTAGGAATTCCCTCAAAAAAGATGATTCGTAGGCAAATGCATGTATCACGTTCAATTGATATGCTATTGAGTTAGTCTTTAACTGATGTAACATTAACCTATACAAAGTATTAAAAGTTTCCTAATTTCAGTGGAGCCACATCCTTGTAATTTAACTGTCTGCCTACTAGCTAAGAGATGAGTAATCTCAATCCAATCAACGTTTGTTCATTTGGATACTATGGCTTCTGAAAAATGCAGTCTAGTGAACAATGCAGCTTCTTGGTTGCACATCTTATGCACAATCAACATTTAACAGAAGAAGAATGGTTGGCGATGCTGCCTATCTGAGGTGATGCATCAGACAGCCAGAGATGTGCAATGTACTTTTATGTATGCAACTAAGGTTTAGTTGGTCACTCAACTAAATCTACTGAATATCATCTACTCATGTGGTAAATCATTTAACTATGGAACTGTAGAGGTGAATTGCAGAATTAGAATGATGGTTTCAATACTGACCATTGGCATATCGTTGTCTTATTGCATTGTTGAAACTCTTGCATCATTAAAATTGAATTGCGACACCTTCTTAGTTTGATCCTTGGTCTAAAAACTATTTTCACCCTAAGATGTATTGGTTTATGACATGTACAGTGGTACAACAACAACAACTTAGCCTTTTGTCCCAAGCAAGTTGGGGTAGGCTAGATATGAAACCCAAAGAGACAATAAGCAGATAAACACATAGAAGGTCATGGTTCAGGAACGTTGATGGCTAGTCTCCAGGTGCCCCTATCCATAGCTAAGTCCTTGGAGATTTTCCATTCCCTAAGCTCTCTCTTAACCGACTCGTCCCAAGTCAGTTTAGGTCGACGAGTTGATCAAAAGTACAAACTATCCTAATTTGTGTACGTGAGGTTCCAAAGTTTAGGGTTAAAAGTAGGTTGAAATGTGCAACTTTCTTTCTATTAAGTATTGTATAGTTAGAAACTTAGTATGGTTTCATGGTTGCCACCACCACATTTGTCACATCAGGTCATCAGCAACACTCAGCATTACCAATTCCAGCCAAAAAAAAAAAAATCCCCAATTCAGAGTTGCCATTCCTCACCAACACTGCTGTCCACATGTCTGATTTGCTGGCTTGCTGCTTTCTGCACCCAATCCCATATGTGGTGCCCCAATGGGCCAACCTCACTGCACAAAACCTGATTCCCTGCGAAATGGCTCTTCTTGCAAGTTGCAAGCCCCGTGCAGTCATCGTTAGCGCTTGGCACTTTTGCAGTAGCTGTGCCTCCACCTCTGTTGCATCTCCCGCCACCACACCTTCCCTGCAACGTTGTAACAGGCAGGACAACCTTCACAGTCAGCAGCAGCAAAGGCTGATGGCCCTGTGACCCCAGCATCAGCGTCACACTCACACCTAATATTAGTGGAGATAAAGAATTGGATGCTCCTCAAGCTCATCACGCACAGGAGAGTTTCACATCTAGCGGCAGTGGAGACAAAGAGTTGGATGCTCCTTGAGCTCATCTCACACTGTTCTTCCCTCTCCCCCTGTCCCGGATCTTTTCTTCCCCAATGAGATGAGAGCATATCAGGACAGCATCTGTTATGTCCTCCTTCATTTATCCATCATCATTTCTCGCCACCAAAAAACACTTAAACACAAGAGCCACGACCATCTTTCTGTGGGTGCAAAGTTAATCTAGTTACTAGGTGCACGATGAGCCATGCATAAGACTGCAAGCTGGCTGGTATCTATGTAATGCATTTGTGATAAGGTCGTAAAAATGAAAACAGATGAATATGGATTGGGATTATGTCGCAATATATCTCTGTTAAGAGAAGAGAGAGTGACCTGAGTCAGTGAACTAACATCATGTTGGACTTTAGCTGAAGCCAAGCAAAACCACTAATACGAGCAGAGGGACTTATGAATATGATGAATGGTTTGAAGGTTTGAGAAACAGAGAAGAGTTGAGGGACCAAATTTTGGTGTAATCCTTCGTTTATGGACAGACTTATGGAGTGGCAAAGTGCTTCCAGCCTATTATCTCATCTTGCTTTCTTCTGTTATGATTTTTATGACTTGGAATGGTCACATGTTTTTTTCTCTATGTATTAACTGTTGAGCAAGCAAAGTGATTTCTTTTACAGAGACTTATATATGCTATGACTAATTGTGCTGCTATCCAAATCTCTCCTTGAATGCTTGTCTTTTCTTGTCATATCGTATTGCTTTGCAATGTTTACTAGTACTTGTTTGATTTTTTTGCATCTGTTATGTTTTTGTGTTTTGAGTCACCAGACTCAATGCTTATGCTATATATACCTTTATCTTGGCTTCATGGAGGTGAAATTATGCATGCAGGGCACTCAAAGAAGAGAAAATTGCTGCTCGCAGTGCTATACTGCCGATGCTTCAAGCTGAAGAGGATGAAAGGTACTAACCAATACTGTCTGCCATTATCAATTATCATTGGTGTTAGGAGTATATTTTTCTCAGGCATTCACATAAACACTTAAGGTCCATCTTGCTCATGTAGATTTGTCAAAGAGTGGAAGAAGTATCTTGAGGAGGAGGCGAGGATCATGAAAGATGTTCCTGGATGGAAGGTTGGTGAGAGCGTGTACAATTCCGGGAAATGGATGCCCCCTGCTACTGGTGAGCTCCGCCCTGAGGTTTGGTAAGAGGGCCTGTTGCATTGCAGGCACTGAGATTGCCATCATGTCATGACGGCATGAATAAGGCTTTCAGACCTGGGCATCCTTCATTTTTCACTAAGGATAAGCTGTGTTTCTTTATAAAAAAAAAGGGGATAAGCTGTGTGTAAACACCTGTATTGGTTGTTCTCTTATGAAATTTGGCTGGTTAATAATAGGACGTGAAATCGACGTTTTGTCTCATCTATACTCGTACATTGATGTAATTTGTCCTTGTCTGATATTGTGCCCCAGCCTCTGGTGTTTCTTCCTGTAGTCATTCCGAACATGAATGCTTGTTATTGAACTAAGTGTCAAGTGTGGATTATAATGAAGAAATACTGCCTGCTTCGTACATCTCCGTGGTGTATCTTCTGCTAACTCACTCTGGCGACGACGTGCTTGCCGTGCATGATGTTTGCCATTTCAAATCTTATGGATGACCACTGGACGCCCGCTCTTGTGAGTATGTTCACTCTCTTCGGGCTCGGGTGCATCTACTTAGAACAAAATGGCAACACCGCGACAGTCAGTAGGAGTGCTATTTACTGGTGGTGGCAAGAATAAACTCAATGGCACAGTCAGTACCTGCGACCGCTTGGCCGAGACATTACCAAAGCCCCAGCTACACAGCCTGGCATCTAGTGTGTCAATTGATAGAGCTATGTGCAGTCTAGTACTTCCTCCGTCTGGAAAAGAATATAATTCTTTGACTTTGATGATTCAGGTTTGACTGTTTATTTTATTTAAATTTTTTTAATAAATATTAGTTATTTTATTATGAATTGTTTTAGCGTTAGAGATATTTTCATAATTATTTATTTAATTTATTATTTGTATAAAAATTTAAATAAAACGAATAGTCAAAGAAGAATCGTAGAAGTCACAGAATTGCATTCTTTTCTGGATGGAGTGAGTATTGTGCAAGAATTGACGACTTGACGTGTCTCTGCCTCTGGCCATCTTTAGTTTCTAAAATTTTTCCCTCAAATTCTACTATGGAAAAAGAAGATTATTCGTCATATCAAAATGCCATCATATTCATAGAGTATTAAATGTAGATGAAATCAAAATCTAATTGTACAGTTTCGTTGTACTTTATGAGACGAACATTTTAAGTCTAATTAGTTAAAGTTTGAACAACTTTTTGCCCACTCGCCGGCACACCGTTGACTCCATGCACTGCTCAAGCCCACGAGCATCGGCTTGGGCGCTCGACGTCGACGCACCGCAGGTCGCAGCAGCGGGTCAGCACTGCACTCAGCGTAACAAATGCCAGCCGCCTCGGCCGCAGCCTCTGTAATCTCCGTGAGTCGTTGAACATGCGATGCGAGCCCAGGACTCGGTTCAGCAACAGCGACAATGCCGGCCGTGACCGGAGCCCGGCGCGCCCAACATTTACTGCAGCGTGCATGGCGCTGTGCCGCTGTCGAAGCTGCAGTGACGGGCGCACGGATCCAAAGGCAGATGGTTTTGGTTTTGTCCGTCGACCATGGGCCATGGCCATCGTCCATCGATGATGGATGGAATGGAAGGCTGGGTGCCAAAGGGCGGGCCTCGTGGCCGGCCTTTGCCGCCACTGGCTGCCTGGCAGGAGCTGTGCTGCTGTGTGGCTGTGCCCGTGCATACAGCAGCCATTGCTACAACTCCATGGCGGCCATTGCTGCCGTCCTGGTCTGCTTCCCTGGGCAGTGTAGCCTCTTTTCTGAACCGTTTCCGCAGACGATGCATGTGATCGAGTACTAGTGCATGGTCGCAGTCGCAGCAGAAGAGGCCTTCTATGGACCGCCGTGCACAAGTTGTAGTAGCAACCTTTTGACCTTTCCCTTGGTAGGTCCTGTTCCTTCCGTGGCAATTGATTCCTTCGTTTCACTGGATTAGCGATGCCTGTTATTGGCCTCCGACCAGGGACTCGTCCAAGAGTTTGAGACCATCCGCACTTATGGACCTCTATATTTCACCTTTAAAAGTCTGGTCATCAAGATTTTCTGTTTTACAGTTCGTTTTTCCGCACTCATACAACCTCTGTAGCAAACTCTATCCACCATAGGGCCTACCCATCAGATTTTTTTTTCTATTTTTTTTCCTATCTCCCTCCCCACTTCATCTCTATCCCCTCTCTCTCTTCTCTCTCTCCCGTGGGAGGAGCGCAGAGGCACCGGCTGCCCCTATCTCCCACGGCAACGACACGGGCCGCCCCTCCCTCCGTGCCGGAGCCGGGGCCGGAGGAGCTCGCCCCCGTGCCTCCCTCGCCTTCTCTTGCTCTCCGTCGCGCGCGGTGTCCAGAGCCGGGGCTGGCCGGCACATCGCGTGCTCCCTCCCCGGCCCCTCCGCCGCCACCGGCCCTCTCCGCCTCCCATCTGCTCAGAGCTCTGCGGCGGCGAGCTCCCGGACGCGTGCGACCTCCGGCGTGGTGGGCGGCCGGCGCGGGCGAGGAGCCGCTCGGGCGGCTCCGGTGGGCGGCTCCGACGGCGTTCGTGGAGGGCGAGTCCGCGCGGGCGGCGCGGTAGCGGCGAGGAGCTCGAGGCTCCGGCGGCCGGGGCGAAGCACATCCAGGCTCGCCTCCGCCTCCACCCCGCCTCCCCCCCAACGCCTCTTCACCCCCCCCCCGCCTCTCCCTCCTCCGCCGCCACCGCCGGGAGGGCCTCCTCGGCGTCCTCGTCGCCACCCCCCACCCCCCCCAACGCCTCTCCCTCCTCGCCGCCCTCGCGCTGGCGCCGCGGATCGAGACGGAGCCGCTGCCGTCGCACGGCTTGGAGTGGGAGAGAGCCGCTGCAGTCGCGGACAGCCGGCGTGGTGGCGGGCTCCTCCACCGGAGCGCGGGGGCGGCCGGTGCGGTGGCAGGCTCCAGGTGGGTCGATGGACGTCGAGCGGCGGTGGCTCGAGCTCGCGCCATGGAGGTCCGTCGAGCGCGGGCCGGCGAGCCATGGAGCTCCTCCCTCCCCGCGACGGCTCGCGGCCATGGACGGCGCGGGCGGCGGCCGCTGCTCCGCCCCGGCTCCGCACCTCCGCCCTCCTCTCTCTCTCATCCACGCGGAGGACGAGCGCGGGCCCCGCGTGGTTTCCAGGCCGCTCGCGAGCAACGCCAGATTTCGCGTTCGCCAGGGCGCTTACAGGTTTGGCGTTCCGATTACAGTTCTCCGGTGCAGTGAATTTGGAACGGTAAATGCTTTACCGTTCGTTTTCCAGTTCCCCAGTGCAGGTAGTCTTAATCCCTTATGAAGGAGGAAAAGTGGAGAAGACATGATGGAAACATCGGTGTACTCAGTGTGACCCCGTCCCATTGAGACTGTCGTTTTGGATTCTGCGCCATCTTATTTATTAAAATATATATATGTTATTTATTTTTTGATAACTTATTTATCATTTGAGATACTTTAATAATAATTTATTTATTTTATTATTTGAATAAAATTTTAAACAAGAAGTTCGAAAGTCAAACGACAGTCTCAATGGGACGAGAGAGTAGTCGATAACGATAAAGCCAGAGTACGTACTTCTCAAGACGAATCTGATAATACAACTAGTGGAAGACGCGCGCAAACACAAGCAAGTTTACATTTAGAAATATATACCGGAGCAGAACCAATGTAAGTTGTCAATCTAGTAGACAAGTATGCAGTTGGTAATATTACACAAAAAGGTGGACACAAACATAGTAGAATAAACATAGTTGGTAAAACATAGATTG
>DXKC01010208.1:0-12095 GCA_031170775.1 Cymbopogon citratus
GCAAAATGTCGTTTTCAGCACAGGCACAGCTGCACGGCACAGAAGAAGCCGATCCTCAACAGTCCGAATGCCGCTAAAAAATCGTGTCAACCTCATGAACAGTGACGTGGCCTCCTCTCTCGCTCTAATTAAGAGCGACAGCAACAGCGCGCATACGGTTTTCTGCATAAACGCCTTTTCTCGATTCCTAGCAGACAAACTCGGCCGGCCTTATCTAAAATCCTAGTATATGAAGAAATTTTCTTTTACAATTTTTCAGTGCGGGTATCATCATGAAGAAGACGAAAGCATCAATCAAGTGGGACCCAGGGTACCAAAGTGTATCCACCTACCCAATTATTTGCCTCCACGTCAGGCAACACCCACACAATATCCCGGGCGTCCTACGAAACACCATGATCTGCCAGCAGATCCGCGCCACGCGTCTAAGTACCCGGTACCGAGTACGAGTACACTGACTGCTCCACACGTGACGCAGAAAAGAATCTAGGACCAAAATGATCGGCTAGCTTCTAAAATTTTACAGTAAATATTTGAAAAAACAAATGATGCGATCTGTTTCCTCGTTTATGTGACGCCTGACGGGGAGAAATGTGTCATCGCAAGTTTGCATCGTCCTGGATCTATTTGAATGTACCAGCTAAATTTAATCATTAAATATCCAAACAACCAGCTAAAAGACAACATAAAAATTTAGCTGGATTTTAGCTATTTCAACATGGCTAAAGCAAGTTAAAAAATAGCTAAGTCGATTAGCTGGAGCATCCAAACACATTAACTAAAGTTTAATTAGCTGGCTAAACTTTAGTTGGATGAAATATTATATTAAATGATTAAATCTTTTCATTCATCTGCATCCTGAGATTTTGGTGCACAGGATGAGTGCACCAACCCCCTCTCTGAATACAAAACTGAATCGGACCAGAAAACCATGAACATGCATGCAACCTTGCTGGTTCAAAGGCCCGATTGGTTTGGAGAGACCAGGAAATCTGGCTGTACTATGCAACATCCTTTACGTTTCATTGACTGTATACATGTATACACAGATATACTAATAGTATATATGTATATACAGATATACTACATGAGCACACTGCTGGTTTTTGTGTTGCATGCTTTCTGACTCGGAGTTGTGCCCACTTTCTCACACACAGGCCACGGCAATGGCACTTATGTCCAGGGAACCAATCAACCAAACACCACAACGCTGCATCTCATAGAACTAGCCTATGAACCACACTCTAGATTACCAGTGTGAGTCGAACCATGAACTAATGATATGTTTGATGTTTACACATTAGTTTGGAAAAAGCTAGTGTAGCCGATCGATCACAGCTAAAACAAGCAACGCAATGTGGTTCATATATAAACTCGTTCATTTCTCTTAGCAGAAAACACACGATGTTATTGAACTGTTGCAAACATGCAAAACTCCCCCTTCTCTTCTCTCTCTCTCTTGAATGATTGAACTGAATAAAGCTGACATGCCAAACTTTTTGCCGTCGTGGCCTCCTGTGAAGAGCGGACGCGCATGCATGTGCAATCAGCTAGCTACCTCTAGGCCCCTTGTTCTCTTGGTGGCCAAAATTGCAAAAGTTAGAATTTGAACTTCTGTAACACTTTTGTTTATATTTAAAAATATTGTCCAATCATGGACTAACTAGGCTCAAAAGATTCGTCTCGTGATTTAGAATCAAACTGTGTAACTAGTTATTTTTTTATCCATATTTAATGCTCTATGTATACGGTTAAAAATTGATGTGATGGTGATGTGATGGAGAAAGAGTGAAAAAACTTGGAAAAAGAACAAGGCCCTAGGTAGTCTGGTCCATGGCGGCAGCAATAGAAACAGAACGTAGCAATACGGCACCTGTGCCAGAGAGACCAATCCCCAATCATGAATCACCGAGACCGAAACGGGACGGACGGCCACGGCCACGGCCACGGCCACGCCGCGGCGCGGCTGTTGCAACGGGAGCAGGCGATCCGAGGCCGCGCGCCCTGCCCCACAGATCTCCACGGGGATTCTCCCTTGGCCCCACCGCCCAGCCTCGCCCTCGCCGCCGCGCGGCTATAAAGCTCCGCCCCCCTCCGCAGGACCCGTTCGCCGCTACTTCCCCTTCACCCATCGTCACACACACACACCAGGCCACTCCACTCTCCTGTCCTCTCGACCCGGCCGCTCCCGTCCCCGCCGCCGCCGCGCGCGCTGCTGGTGATCTGGTTGATGCAGCAGCGGGGCCTCGCCCACAACTGCCGCTCCCGCGGCTTCTCCCGCTCTCGCCTCGCCGTCGAGGGCGCCTGAACCGCACGAGCGAGCTCGCCTCCGCCCACGCACGCAACCGAAATTCCCCTCGATCCGGCTCTTGTTGCAGCGCGCTTTCTAACGCCGTAGACCATAACGAACGAGAACAGAACAGAACAGAACAGAAACAAAACCCACCACACACCACACACCACCGTCCGTACGCCCGGAAGGATCGGAAGAGGAGTCGAGATCTCGAGATGGACACCGCCGTCGGCGTCCCCGTGCTGGCAGTCGCGAATGGCGTCCCCGTGGTGGCCGTTGCGAATGGTAAGTTGACGGGCGGATCTGCTCACTGTTTCTCCGGCCCCGTAGTGCCGTGTGTCGTCTGTCGAACAGGTGGTGGGCGGACGTGGCCGGACGGGGAGGGTTCTGTTCTGGGTTGATGCGATCTGGCATGGGGTTTTGGTTGGGTTTTATTTTGGGCGGTGCTGACGGCGGCGGCGGTGGCTGCGTCGTGCGTGCGTGCAGGGATCGGGGAGGTGGAGCGCAAGGTGCAGAAGAGCTACTGGGAGGAGCACTCCAAGGACCTCACCGTCGAGTCCATGATGCTCGACTCCCGCGCCGCCGACCTCGACAAGGAGGAGCGACCCGAGGTGCCGTGCTGCATGATCCTCCTCCTCCTCCTCCTCTATGGCCACTTCTCTCCCTGGTTCTACGTATTATCAGTTTATCACTGAATCGTTTCCGTTGTTGCCTCCTGAATGATTAACCTTTTGTTGGTTACGTTCTGTCCATACCGGAATCTTGCCATATATCTTGGATGCAGAAAAATGATTGGTCCGTGCTGTAATAGCATGGCATGGTTCCTTTTCACCCCCCTGAAAAAAGATTGACAGCAATTGCTCGAAACGTACATAATTGGACAGTAATTTTTTTTTCCAGGACAGACACATCAGAGATATATTGATCAAATGAAAACGTGAAAAAATTGAAAAAAAAAGCACTAGAGCTGACAGCTGAGTCAGACACTGATGCAGTGATGCTGACACTTGCTTTTGAGTGTTTGTTTATGCTCTCCATTTCCAATTATATCCTGAGACCAGCAGATCACTGCTTCAAAACTGAACTTCAAGTGTAGACACCTAGCCAATTGCACTACAAGGGTGCCTAGTACTTGCCCGCGTCAAAGCCAAACGAACTGCTAACAAAACCTTGCTTATTTTAGAACAGGTGCTGGGTGATGGTGGCTGGCAACGTGCTTGCTGATATGGGTCCAACAGAAATGGACACTAAATTACAATGATAATACCCGTGAATTGTTGCTTGCCGGTATAAATAATTATGAAACGTTACAATTGACTTTGAAGGCTTATGTGGTCATAGTATTATAATTGAAACTACTGAAAGCAAGGGCCCTACTACTGAATCTGTGTTGTAAAATATCTAGCTTGGCCACCTTCCCTACCTGTGGTCCTCTCATGCTCAAACTGCCCCATTATTTTGTTACTAGTAGCTATTATGATTTCCAAGTCACTAGCATCCAAGTGGCCACTTACATGATTTCTTTTCCACAACGGCAAAACCGAATTTCATTACTCATGGGCAACGAAATTACAGTGACCACTTACATGATAGACCTTGCTTTTGCTAAGACCACATATTATCATAATAAATCATAATAAATGATTTTTGCCGAACTTTTTTTTTTCCACAAAACATGGTTTAACTAAGACATGGCTTCTTGCTCTTCTTTTTGTCAAAAAAAGTATCATTTTCCTCAGAGGGCTAATTTTCACTACTGATCTGCAGATCCTGTCTTTGCTCCCCTCTTACAAAGGGAAATCAGTTCTAGAACTTGGTGCTGGAATAGGACGCTTTACTGGAGATCTGGCAAAAGAGGCTGGGCACGTTCTAGCACTAGATTTTATTGAAAGCGTGATTAAGAAGGTGGATTTTTCTACCTTTGAATTCTCATGCATCTGGAAATACTTATGCCTAGTTACATAAGTTTCACTTCTTTTTCTTGTAGAATCAAAGTATAAATGGACATCACAAGAACATAACCTTCAAGTGTGCTGACGTAACATCTAACGACTTGAAGATTGAAGATAACTCTGTTGATCTGATATTTTCAAACTGGCTATTAATGTACCTTTCAGATGAGGAGGTAAGAACAGGAAATACTTATGATTTATAGTGCTGACGAGCTATGATCACTCTCTTTTAGAAGAAGTATATAACATTTTTTGGTAAAAAGAATCCCATACTTAAAACCTTGCTTTTATTTAATGCAAGTTTTTAACTGTTATCTCATATTAAAGGTTGAAAAGCTTGTGGGGAAAATGGTGAAATGGTTAAAGTTTGGAGGCCACATTTTCTTTCGAGAATCATGTTTTCACCAATCTGGAGATTCCAAAAGGAAGGTGAACCCAACACACTATCGAGAACCAAGGTTCTATACTAAGGTACAAGAGAGCTGGGCTTTTTCTTTCATATATACAGTCAGTTGGTCACTAATAAACCATACTCTTTAATTGTTCTCCAGTAGCTAATATTTTTATATATGCAGGTATTTAAAGAGGGCCATTCATTTGATCAAGATGGAGGTTCTTTTGAACTTTCTCTAGTGACATGTAAATGTATTGGGGCTTATGTCAAAAACAAGAAGAATCAAAACCAGGTACTTTGTTATTCTTGAATATGCTGTTAACTTTTTGCGTTAACCGATAGGATAAATCATATTTTTCTCTCGGTCGCTCCCCCAAGTTTCCAGTAGTCTCTTGTGTTGTTTCAGTCAAATTGAAATTGCTGACTGACATAAGTAAACAATATCAACAGATATGTTGGTTATGGGAAAAGGTAAAATCAACAGAAGACAGAGATTTTCAAAGATTTCTGGACAACGTGCAATACAAAACAAGTGGAATCTTACGTTATGAGCGTGTCTTTGGTGAAGGTTTTGTGAGCACCGGTGGAGTCGGTGAGCCCACAAATTGCCTTGTCTTACTGTTAACTCACCAATCATTTACGATATACATAAATCACACTATACCTGTTTCATGAACAGAGACCACAAAGGAATTTGTGGGCATGCTGGATCTTAAATCTGGCCAGAAAGTACTTGATGTCGGATGTGGAATTGGAGGCGGCGACTTTTACATGGCTGAAAATTATGATGTCCATGTTCTTGGTATTGATCTTTCGGTTAACATGGTTTCATTTGCAATTGAACGTGCCATTGGACGCAAGTGCTCTGTTGAGTTTGAAGTTGCTGATTGCACCACAAAGGATTACCCAGAAAATAGTTTTGACGTCATCTACAGCCGTGACACCATCCTTCACATACAAGTATGTTTCATTCTGTATAATTCAACCATGTTCCTTGTCAGTAATTACTACTTATTTCTGCAGTTATATCATGGAATGGAATAGAAGGAATGCATCTTCAGATGAAAAGAACTTTTTTTTTACGACTGAAAAAAAACTGAAGTTGTGTCACTCCTATTGATCCTCCTTGTATATAGTTGTATATATACCAAATTGACAAATGTACTCGAATTTTGTTTCAGGAAAAAATATTTGAGATGTCGTCCTTTAGATTGTTGATGACATATAATATTCAAGTTAGAATTAAAATCCATATTCCTGACCAATGCCCCCACTTTGTTTTATAGGACAAGCCTGCTCTGTTCAGAAGCTTCTTCAAATGGCTAAAACCAGGTGGCAAAGTCCTAATCAGTGACTACTGTAAGAATCCTGGAAAACCATCAGAAGAATTTGCTGCATACATTAAGCAGAGAGGTTATGACCTCCACGATGTGAAGGCTTATGGACAGGTTTGTTTCTACTGTTACGGCCACATATTATCTGTCTGCCAGTTGCTTTTGGAGCTTCTCTAACGACTAGTTATATGACAACCCAGATGCTCAAGGATGCTGGTTTTCATGATGTCATTGCAGAAGATCGCACTGAGCAGGTTATCTCCCTGTCTGAAAATCCTCTTGTCATTGAGCAGTTCCTTTCCTTGTATATAACGCTTGTTAAATATTTTAGGAACCAACTGTGCCATCAATATTTTACCCATTTCCATATTCTATTTTTTCAGTTCCTGAATGTTCTGAGGAGGGAGCTAGGTGAAGTTGAAAAGAACAAAGAGGCCTTCCTAGCGGACTTCACCCAGGTGATGCATCGATCTTATCGATTCATGACTTCACTGACCTGTATCTATGCTTCTTTTGGACGCGTCTGATTTCTTCCATTCCATTTCTATCTGTTGGCAGGAGGACTATGGCGACATTGTGAACGGCTGGAACGCGAAGCTGCAACGGAGCTCTGCCGGTGAGCAGAGGTGGGGGCTGTTCATTGCGACCAAGTGATTTGGCCTGGCATCAGAGGCCTCTTCGGAATAAGAATGGCTGTGGTTGTGGCTCTGCTTCTACACCGGTGATTCAGCCTAGAAGTAGAGGGTCTACATCAGAATAAAAACGTGTGCTGTTGTGTTGTTGTGTCTACCCTACTAGCATTTCTGTTGTTATGTTCTATGTAAACTGCGCTCCCAGAGTTGCAGAATCTGTACTGTTCGTTCTTGTGTGGTTGTGTCACGCTACTACGTAGCATTTCAGTTGTTGTAGCCAGGTGAACTGCGCACCCAGAGGTGCAGAACGTGTATTTGCTCGTTTAAGTTCATGGTGTACTTAAGGTTGTTGTCAGAGTCGGTGTCACATTGTCCCCGGAGGTCCCGATTGCTTTGGTACGTCCAATATCCGTCCTGTTCGCTTGGTAACGGGATTGATTTGGAACGGGATTGATTTGGCTTACACTAATTTGTTGTGAGAGAAAAACAGCACTAAAAGGTTGGCTGAAAACACTGATATAAACAAAGGAATAGGGCGATCAATTTGGTGCTATTCTTTTGGACGGAGTCAGCTTTTTGTCAAGTACAGTACAGTGTGGAAAAATAGAAAACGTGCGTCTATTTAGGGAAAACCAACGATGGAATCCTGCCAGTGTCGGCAATGGACCAGGCAGAGGCAGCTTCTGGGGCAGGTGGACATCACATTCATACGTCCAACGTGGCAATCCTATGCTACCAGCCTATCACATCTTATTTAGCGGCAAAGTTAAAATAAATATATATGCTCACTGCTCTCTACGACTTTTGCTGATCTTATCTTTATTAGGTGAAGGAGAGGAACATCAATCTCTAAAACAAACTCAATAAAACTTGTCTATAGGCCAGGTCAATCATCAATAGATAATTTTATAGCCCAATGCATACAACAATTGATCTATTTCTACACTTTAAATACTACTATTTTTTAATTCAGTATATATAAGCAAGGATGGAATGGAATGACTTGTTGAAGCTCTCTGTACATGGGAAAAGAAAGCTCGACCTGCGTGTTCAGCTGATCGATAGAACAAGCGCGCGACAGGCTTGTGTTTCTCTTTCCTCAATCCAGTTGACAGGGCTAATGCGTCGGTGGATATAAGAAACAATGCAGAAACCTCAAACCCTGTGTATAGTAATCCCTTTGCTAGGTTCAAGTTAGATTGCGAACAAGATCAAATCCATGATATGGAGATGAAGTGACCCACTCCTGTAATTTTCTTTTTTTTTATTGGAAAAAGTCTAGGTAACCTCAAACTTTTTTTTGGTAACCAGAATTGTGGAGGTTTTTTTTTTTTTTTTTTTTGAGCTGACCACAATTGTGGAGTCGTGTGGTTCCTGACTTTTGACCCCGCGGAAACAAACGGCCGTGCACCCATTGGCAAGGAAACCCCCCAGGCTCCCCTGAGAAAACGCGAGACCCGACGCCACCGGCAGGATTCAGGCAGCAAACACCAACCGGGCAGCCGACCCTACAAACTGGTAGCCGCAAGCGAACGAAGGGACGGACGAGACGAGGCACGGAACGGAGGTCGGTCGTGTGCCAGTGAGCGAGCCAGACTACCAACCCAGCGGCGGACATGAGGGGCAGCGAGATGTTGACCGGCGGCGCGGGGGGCGCCGCCGGCACGGCCCCGTCGACGGCGACCTCGGGGTCGGCCGTGGCGGCGGACCTGGTTGCCGGAGCGGGGGCCTCGGGCGGCATCGGCGGGGGCGGCAACTTCCCCCTCGCCGTCGCCGTCCTCGCCTTCGCCTTCGCCAACTTCGTCAACCTCCTCTCCATCTGGTGCGTTCCCCCCTTCCGCCCCCTCTCCTAGATCTAAATCTATCGCGCGGGGGCGATCGGTACTTGGTCGTTGGTTCCCACGCGATTGCTCCCGTGCTCCCTGTCGGTCGTGTTCTGGTGGTGGTGGTGGTTGCGATCGGGGTTGGGGTTTGGTTCGGAAAGTTTAGTTTTTTTTCCCTCTCTTCTTTTCTGGGAAGGCTTGGATTAAGGGTTTCCTCTTGTGTGATGTGTTGTGGAAGCAAGGAATGTACTTTACTTTCACCAAGCTTAATTTCGAGCTGGAGATGAACGCTGACATTTGTTGTAAGCATGTGGAGAAGACTGGCATCTGGTATAGCACGGCAGTAACCTCATGGGTGATGGCCGTGACTCTGGTTTGTTAGAAATCACTCTTGTCATTATGTGCTTTTCCAAAATCGAAGTTCATAGCATGACCCTGGGGCAAGGCTGAGAGACATGTTGCACAAGAGTGGTACTTCCTGTTTCTGGCCACACATCATGAGTTTTGATTGCACTACTGACTACTGGCTTCAAAGTCGATTGCACTGTTTCCACTTGCGAAATTGCAAACCGAACCGCCTAGATATGTTTTTAACAGTAAATACATCTGATTGGGACTTCGTGGCGTTAGCGCTAGGCTGATTGGATATAGCTGGATGTCAGAACTATTGAGATTTTAAGCTAGAGAGAGAGTTTGCATTGCCGTTCCAGTAATCCATAATTTGTTCTTCCTAGACATTGCAGGTTAAAAGAGAAGAGGTGGGATGCAAGGAAATTTCTTACTTCAGCTGGAGTCATGTCCTCTCTTTCGGCAACTGTGGGGAGCTTGGCCGTTGCTGTGGGTCAACAAGAAGGCGCTGATAGCTCTGCATTTGCCCTCGCATTGGTTTTTGCTGCCGTTGTATGTACTTAAATCGATCAGGTCCCATGAATTTCCTTTTATAAGCATGTCGGTGTTGCAACCTTTGAATCGTTCCTTTCTGTAGATGTTGGCATCTAGTTTCCTTCCTACACAGTAGTACTGTTCGTTTTCTGTATCATCTGCTGCTTATAAACGTAAGGTTTTTAGTAAAAATTCAACCATTAGTTGATCTCTTAGCCTTGCTGGGCATTTGCATGTTTCTTTCTTTCTTTCTTTTTAAATAATTGGAGATAGTAATGTTGACATTGCTCCACTTTATTTATGATGAATATGGACATCCTTTATGGCAGTGGCTGACTTGCACTAGTGGCCAACATTCATTTTGTTTCAGCTGTACATTTCCATGCACTTTCATGCCAAAGCCATTTGCATGTCAATTTGACAAAGTTCTTTATATATGTGATAAGAGCTTCTGCATTCTGGAACCATGCCAGCTGATGTCCACTGGTGCCATCACTCAGTCTGAAACCATGCCAGAATTTGCATTTTAAAGCATTTTCTGCACTAATGACTAATGTATTTTCCCCTGGTTTACTTAAGTATTTTATTGTTATTTAGGAAAGGAGAATGTAAAAACAGCTAGGTTTTGTTGCAAGCATATTCACATGAGCCCTTTTCTATAGATAAATATAAATAAATGTTAGCTGTCTTTTTTTTAGCCTACCCCAACTTGCTTGGGACAAAAGGCTAAGTTGTTGTCGTCGTCGTCGTCTTTTTTTAATGTTTTTAAATTTGTCCTAAGCTTATGTTTTCTTCATTATAGGTAATGTATGATGCATCAGGAATTAGATGGCACACGGGTCGCCAAGCTGCGGTAAGCTTGTGATTTTCCATGCATATTGCAAGCCTAAGGCACTGTGCTGGTGCACAGTGTTGTCAGTTGAATGTTGTCACTTTATCTACTGGTATCTGTCTTCTAATCAAATCAAATAACTTCTGTTGCAGTTGTTGAATCAAATAGTCTGTGATTTCCCACCAGAGCATCCAATCATTTCGACCTTTAGGCCACTACGGGAACCTCTTGGACACAGCCCACTACAGGTAGCTCTACTACATACTCCTATCTTCTATTCATGGATGCAAGTGGTCTGCGAACGGTCCACTTAAAGTGGCCTATTTGCGTATTCAAATAAAAACCCCATTTGCGTCCCTACATCTATTCTTTACATAGTTAATAAGGTACTTGTTGAGTTTCTTCTTGAAATGAAGCTTGGTGGTGGAATGATCCACTTTGATTTGGTGCCTATCTGTACTATACTGAATTACTGATGCCTCTGCATAGCAAATGGCCAAAAGATAATAAATATTGCATTGCTGGTCAAATGTGTCTCCTTAACTGTGCCTTGTATTCTAGAATATAATCTGGAATATTTCATGCTAACCAAGAAAACAAAATTTTGGGTTCTTGGCCCATGGCTAGTATTTTTAGGTGCATGTGTATCTTAATACAACTGTTGAATTTCAGTTGCTGCATTATCGCTATATGTTTCTGCATTTCCTCTATTTTCTACCTTACGTAGTTTTCATTCTCTTTCTATTTTCACTGCAGGTTTTTGCAGGAGCACTTGTTGGCTGTGGAGTCGCTTATTTCATTGGGAAATCTGTATAAGGAATAGCTAGGATTTGGCTTGTACACGAATTCTATTGACTTAATATATACACCTTTTTCTTGTCAAAAAAATCTCTTGTACATCTTTGCCCATGAGCCATGAGGAATGTCTCATTGACCAACCGCTTCAATTTTTCTTTCTGTTTGCACTTCAGAGTGAACTGCAGAGGGAATTGTTTAGAAAATGGTTAGGATATTGCGTTTGCTGACACACAAACCGTTTAGGTCATGCCGCACAGCAGCAGTAATCTTTCATTGGTAATTACGAAATAAATGTTTCTATTGTAACTGGCCTAAAGCAGTACTATACGAGATCCATATTTTGGCTTTCCTGGGTCAAAAAGGGAGAGATGTCTTCGACTCAGCTAAATTCTAACGTTAAACAAGCAACATGTATAAGCAGAAGAAAGAGATTTTTTTGATACATTCAGCCGACTATTACCAAAATCAAATACAGCAGAACAATGTCACTCGAATCAGGATGGTGATGACACCAAGTGATCGATGAGGTTCATCTCAGTTGCGCTGCTGCTGCAAACGCATGCAGCAACAGACCGCCACCCTTGTGCATCCAGCCGCATCCCCCTCTGCCCCATCTGCTCCAAGACGAAGCAGGCCTCCTCCGCCTTGCCGTCCTCGCCGAGCCCTCTCACCAGGCGCCTGAACGTGGCAGCCAGAGGGCAATGGCCACTCGCCAGCATGGCGTTGAAAACCCGCAGACCCAAGTCGAAGTCGCGCGCTTCGCAGCACCCGTCAAGGAGGACGCGGTACGTGGCCGCGCTCGGCGCCGTGCCATCCTTGAGCTGCATCTCGACCAGCGCCCTATGTGCCTCGTTGACCCTGCCGGCGTCGCAGAGGCACCTGATCAGGACGTTGTAGCTCGCGTCGTCGGGCTTCAGCTTCCGCTTGCGCATGTCGGAGATCAGCCCCCTAACGCCGCTGGCGTCCCCGCGCGCCGCGCACGCGCTCATCAGCACGCCGTAGTTCGCCACATCGGGCTGGCAGTCCCTGTACTCCATGTCGAACAAGAGCTTCTTGGCGTCGTCGTACCGCCCGGCGTCGCAGAGCCCCTGCATTATCAGGGCGTACGTCACGGCGTTCGGTGCCACACCCCGGCGCGCCATCTCGTCCACGAGC
>DXKC01010212.1:0-11336 GCA_031170775.1 Cymbopogon citratus
TATTGCCTAGATGGCTAAGTGGTTGATGTGAACCTATTTATTAAATCTATGTGAACCTGTACTCTTATTAAATCTATGCTGATATTCTATATTTTTTTATTATTTATGTTGAAATTTATCACCTGGAAGGCAAGAGGGCGGTTGTATACGTCCAGGAGGGATCTTGGATGGCAACCGATGTGTCCAGGAGGTGTCCAGGCTCTGTGGAATGAGGGAGGGGTAGTCTGGTCTTTTCCCCCACCCCAAACAGTGTCTAAACATTGCTGGAATTATTGAAATCGCTGAAATCCCAAAAAAGACTAAATTTCAAAAGAATTCGCGTGACCTGGGTTATATTTCTAAAGGCTTACGAATTATGGGTCAAGTTTCAAGGGGCACGCGTATTGTGGGTTAAGTTTCAAAATTTCTCCACCACGAGCCCCTTCGGCAAGCACGATGTTGCGCCCTGCCTAGTCCTCACCAGCGCAGCGTCCACGCCGAGACATTGCCAGAGAGTTGTTCGGATTCAGCAAAAATCGGATGGCGCTGGTACCGGATGGCAGTCACAATTGCGGGGAGCTTCGATGCAGATGGTGCAGGGTTCAGGTAGAGGTAGGCACCCGAGTTGCTTGTTGCTGACGGCGAGCGTCAGAGCCAAGTCGCCGATGTCCAGCTTGTTTCTTTGTATTCGATGCCCCAGCACCTCTTAGATTGATATCGATGCCTCTTGTTCTTGATTGTTGGTTTTCAATTGGTTTTAGTGTGATGTTGAGTCGAATGTGTGCGCGCTCGTACATGGTCTGTAGTTGCTGAAAGGCGAATGAGCATGCCCGAGTGGGTGTTTGATAAAATGTCTCAAAAGAAGGATGCTGTCATTTTTAAAAAAAATAGGGGTAAAATCATAATGAGCTCAGAAAAGTGGGGTATTTTTGTAAGGGCAAAGTTGTCCTTACCGAGCCCATTTAACACCGTTAGCTAATGTTCACGGAGTAGGGGTAAACTGAGGCTTCGTTTTCACAAAGCGAGGGTAAAAATGCAATATTTCAAAAAATGAGGGTAAAATCAGAATTAGACTTGAAAATAAGAGTAGAAACACAATAGCCCCTATACAATAATAGAAGATCTTTTACCTCTTATGTGTGCAGTCATATGCCTATTTTTGTCGGATTTAATAATAGTGAAGCATATCAAGAGGAGTTTGAAGACCAAGAGCTCTTATCTACTATATGCCAAAACAATAAATAAAATATTTCAACATTTCTCCAGTATATTTGCTTATAGTTAAATTTTAAAAGAATTAATTCACATAATAATGAATTGTTACCTAGGCCTAACTTGGCTTGTTACCTTATTTTAGATTTTCTTCTAACTAGTATAAACTATTTCAAAATAAAATTTGAATAAGGTTCAAGACATATATGCATAATGCATAGAATGCATCAATAGATAGCATTTAAACAATACTAACACAGGGATTTCCTAAATATTGTATGCATAAATGCTTCTACATTATTCAACATTTTTTTTACATAACACTCTGCTTGATACAAGAATTTTTTTTCTAATAGCAAATTGTACATTTTTATCTACATAACATTTTTCTTTACATACATTATTCAATATTTTTTCTACACGACATTTTTTCTAACAGCTCTCACTACTCACTCCAACTTCCACACTAGACTAACCTAAGACTAAGGTACTAGTGGATCTTCTCTACTTCTTAGAGTGGTGTTCATGTCTTGGAAATGTGAGAGGGTACCCCTTATTTTATAGTGATGGTGGGGGGCCGTGAATCCAAGTATTTTTCACCTCATCCTTTGGATCAAACCATCATAAGATGAATGGTGGTGATCCAACACACTTGCGGTTGTTTACATATTGACCAACACACTTGTGCTTGTTTACAGGGATCAACCTCCCCTCCTATGATAGGTGGGGTCCCCTCCCATAGTGGGGGCTAATTGGCAGTTGCTTCTTACTGGGTATGTGGGTATGTGTTGGTGGGGCCACTTGGAGATCTTCGGCACATGAGTCGTGGGATGATCAGTTCATGTGAAGTATCTATGAGTTGTCATGAGAAAATAGAGAGTAAATATAAGGGTGAAATCACTTATGAGTGTGTTTCAAGGCTTTACCAAGACTAGGGCAATGGGTCCCACTCGGTGGGATTTGGCTGACCCTAGGAGTTAGCACCACCTTTGCTCCTTTTATTCAATCGGTCATGATCCTCTTATATATATAAGCGGATGACCTTATCCTTGTAGGAAACAACTCCAAAACACGTTCTCCAAGTTTCCCACCTTAAAACTTACCAAAACGCGATTTGAAAACAAAATGGTTTGGAATACAACAAAAAATCAACTTAGCTCCTTGGGCCTGTGTATTGGGCTTGGCAGTCTGAAAGGGGGAGTGTCCCCACCTTTGCTCTTTTCGATGGCTCCGGCTGTAGGGATGTACACTAGCTAGATCATATCATCCATCAGATCATCTAATTTGGAGCCTTTCAAAATTTAGAGGATGGGTATCACTGTGTACTATGTCAGGAAAATGTTGACGAAACTCTACTACAACTTTTCTTTGAATGTTCCTCTAGTGAAAGCGGGTGGTTTGCGGTTGGTATCCAATGGAATCTACAGGGAGATGTAGCGCAGATGTTAATTCACCAAGAGGAAATATTTTCAGGCCCCTTCTTCATGGACCTATTCATGATTGCTGCATGGTGCATATGGAAAGAGAGGAATGATTAAATCTTCAATCATAAACCACATTGGATGGAAAGCTGGAAGCAAAAGTTCAAGAGTGAAGTTAAACTTCACCTTTTTAGAGTCCCTAGTCATTTTCATGTTGTAATCATGAATTGGGTCGACTCTTTGTAATCTGGGTATTCTGCTCAAGGCTGCGGCCTTTCTTTCTTTTTTTCTCTCTACTTCAGTTAGATAGGTTCTTCCCACTAGGTGAAACTCTCTTTTTCTGTTTCTCAGTTAGCATCCAGCTGACTCGCTTGTATCTTGTTACTCTCTGTTTTTTAATATAAGTCCTAGGGAGCAATGCTCCACAATTTTCCTCAAAAAGGAAAAAAAAAATTGGAGCCTTTCAGTCTGCTGAATGAGTTGGAGTATATGTTTGTCTTGTGGTCTATGTTGTATATATTGTCTTCATCGTGTTATTATATTTGCAGTGGTGAATAAATAAAATTTGCAGTGTGCACATTTGACTCGAAGAGACGTGATATCGAGTTGCTTGTTGTTTGAAGTCAATAGAACAGTGTTTTCAACATGTGCACCACGTATCAGTTTGATATATATGCTCGTTAGCTCAGTTATGTGTATATGCCTTGTTGACGGCAGCACCCCGCTGCTAAAACACACGTCACAGTGTGCATGTGTTTGGAATTTGGATCAAGTCCTCTTGCACACCAGCAAGTAACTGCAGAGCCTGGTGATTCTGTTGCATATGGGTGGTATATACTCCCTCCGTTCCAAATTACAAGACATTTGCTTTTTTTTATTCAAAGTTTGACCGCTCATCTTATTTTAAAAAAATTATACAAACATAGTCAAATTTAAGTGATTCTTGAAGAACATTTACTAATAAAGCAAGACATAACAAAAGGTGTGGTATTTTGCATAATTTTTCGAATAAGACCAGCGGTCAAACTTAATGTCAAAAAATCAAATGTCTTACTATTTTGACTAGAGCTTATTAGCCGCGCTGATGGTGAGAAGCAGCAGATGAGCAGGTGAGGAGACCTAGACAAGCAGCAGCAGAGTCGGCAAGATAACCACAGCCTGATGAACCTCGCCAAAAAGAAAGGAAAGAAAAAAGAACTGATGAAGAAATGACTCAAGACAAAGAACCACGCCAATATACGGGTCTTTGGGCCGAACTGATATCAAGGCCCCAACCAGAAGCCCGAAACGGCAAAACCCAACGCAAGATGGTGGTGTTGCTTGAGTGTTTGCTGTCCGCGAGCCGCAATGGGAATACGGGAATGCAAAACCTAACCTTCTATAAAAATCCGTATAAACTATAGTAAAAAAATATACTAAATTCAACAAAAAATTACATATTATACGATATGATGATACACAACTTTGTAAGATACCTTGTTCAAACTCGACTTCATTTGTGAGATATAAAAATAACAAATTTTTAACAAATCATCTAGACAACTTTCTGGCTTGAAATTTGAAACGAAGTTAAGTTTGGACAAGATATTTTATAAGGTTGTGTATCATAATATCATTTACTTGTGTGATTTTTTTTAATTTAGACAAACTTTTTATCGTATATACAACCTTGTAAGATACCTTGTTCAAACTCGACTTCGGTTGTGAGATATAAAAATAACAAATTTTTAACAAATCATCTAGACAACTTTCTGACTTGAATTTTGAAACGAAGTTGAGTTTGGACAAGATATTTTACAAAGTTGTGTATCATAATATCATTTACTTGTGTGATTTTTTTTAATTTAGACGAACTTTTTATCGTAGTTTGCACGGGTTTTCACGGAGAGGTTGGTTTGCATGTGATACGTTGCCATGGGAATACTGTATGTAGCGTAGCAGCGGACCCCAAACATGCCATTAATAAATAATTAAATAAACTTGTATAGCCCTCAACACTCGTGTTCCAGATATTTGATTTTTTTTTATCCGTCCGTCAGGCCGGTTAAGCAGAGATTGTGCGTCCAGCTCATGCTGTCAGTTTTTATATGATGATGAATGATCGGGTCACTATGTTGTCGTAGCGTTTAGGGTCTTCATCACCGAACTGGATGATGCATTGTATGTATTCAAGACAGATATTCCAGCAACTGAAAAATCTTCAAATTTTGCATTAACCAATCTCACATATTTAGTGGTACTGACTAATGATGTGACCGAAGCTAGTTTTACACAGCTTGCAAGAACATTTAACGGCATATGACCCTGGCCCAATGTATCGCATCAGTATCAGCTAAGCATATGAAGGGACTGAATGCTGACCTGAGTCACCGCGCTGATTTGTCTGCTGATTGGAGGGAAACCTGCATATAGCAGAAAGGAACATTTACACAGAGGGATACTGATGGTGAAAAATGTAAATGTTCAAAATTCTGATAATATGTTGGCAGATCTATTTGTATGTGCTACCTCTTCTTCTTGTGTAGAAGGAAACGTGCGAGTTCACATGCTGGTTTGCGCTCCACTCTCTTCCTTTTGATGCCACCAAGACCCCCCCGCAAGCTGGCAATGTGGAAGACATTAGTGTAAGGGCATGACTGGACAAGTGGACAGTGCAAAGAGCGATGCCTTATGCTGAACAGGGCAGGGCTAAGAAGTTGAAAGAAGACAGAGAGGTACCCAAGGGGGGTTATTTCTGATGACGTGGGTGTGCACTGCAGCTCTCGCATTCGCAAGCTGCACTTGACAGGATGAAGATGAATCAAATCCTGCAGTTCCTCCAAGGTTTTGAGCTTTATGCCCTCCCAGTTCACAGATGCCCTGCAGGTTGCACAAATCAAAGCCATCACAATTCATAAATCATAAGAACTGAACCTGGAAAATCGTTTGCATTCGAGCGGCTAGTGTTTGGTTGATTGCCTAGGTACGTACCTGGCTTGTGCAGAGGCCATGGAGTGATACAGGTCGTGGCGCTCCGCAATCTCGGGAGACCTTTTGCGGAAGGCATCATCACTGGACGCCGAGAAAATCGAGCTGGCGGCGCGGCCACCTTCCTCGCCGCGGCAGGCGAGGTAAGCAAGCATGGCGTGGTGATCCATGTTGTGAAGGAAGGAGGTGTATCTCTCGGCAGTGCCGCCCTCCCCCTCCCAGAGCCGTGAGAATGCGCTCACGTAGGTTCCGGCGGCTTCCCACTGCCCAGCCTTCACCAGCTTCTGCAGATGCGCGGCGTCGAAGTACGCCATGGACTCCCTCTCAAGCCTGAAAAAATCCATCCATCTAGGAACATTTAGGAATCAGATCAGAATCAACGGCTCGGCTCACCTCGACGCCAATGATTGGAGACTCAATGATCGCAGCGAGCTGACAAAACAAAATTGCTTGACGGAAGAAATCAAGCACGCGAGAGGCAGGCGGTCGTACGTATGGGCGATGCTGTGGAGGCCCTGGTGCTTGAGGAAGCGATCCAACCGGCGGAGGTGAAGCAGAACCACGGAGGAAGACTGGGACTGAGGCTTCATCCCTCCAGGTTGCCGGCGACGATCCTTGCTGAGGCGGCCAGCTTTATTGCTCAGAGAACCAAGCCTGTAACAAGATACACAGTTGGCACTTGAGGTGATATCAGAAAAGAAACTGGAATCGATGGAGGGAGAGCATCGCATGGGAATCAAAATTAAGGTGATCCAAATAGTGACTTCGAAAGTGAGAAGCTTCTTCATGTATGAAAATGAATGAAGATATGTATACCTAGGACCAAGTGACAAGATGTAGGCAGGATCGGAAGTGCAGCGCGGTAACTGTGCCTTGGCTTTGAGCTCAGGACATTTGGCAGCCATGTTCAAAATGACATCTACTGCCATGGACTTGACGCGACGATAGAGCCTGTATGCCCTGCAAGTTTGGAAATCACGCTATCAATCAATATTTGATATGTAATTACACATTGCATTGCTCAAAAATCCACCTCTCTTTTTTCGAAATAGTTGTTGAAGGTAACTATAACTACTAGTACTAGCTAGAAGCAAACTGAAGCGCGCGTGAGATTAATTAAAGGAACACCTGGCTGGGTCCGAGCGCATGGAGAGTAGGATCCTGCGGAGGCGGTGGCCGTCGGGGTGGGAGTGGAGGGAGGCGCAGAGGCGCTGGAATAGATCGTCGACGTCGCGGGTCCGGCGGCCATCGGCGAGGTCGTCCATGACGCGCAGGACGAGGATGCGGACGACGAGCATGTCGGCCTCGCGGCTGCAGTCGTCGATGGAGATGAAGCCGAGCACGTACGAGGATGCGTCGGCCCAGCGGAGGTGGCGCAGGAGGCGCCGGAAGTGCGCGGCGTCGAAGAAGGCGCCCGTCTGCTTCTCCAGTCTGCAAAATCGTCGGATGCGTGTCATCCTCCATCAGAAACGAAACAGTGAGAGTTGAGACAGAGGAGGAGGGTCAGGGTGGGAGCGTACTCGTGGGCTGTGTCGTAGAGGCGGTGACGGCGGAGGAAGGAGACGACGCGGCGGATGCGGAGGCCCGTGAGGGCGGGACGATCGCCGCGGAAGCACCTCGTCGACATCATCTCGTTTCGGTTTCGGGGAAGGAAGACTAGAGTAGGGGAGCCACAGAGAGAGGAGGGGAAGGAAGAGAAGAAAAAGAGAGAGGACCCGTCCGTGGTGCGGTGGGTTGCGACTCGGTGGAGTCACTACTCACAACCTACCAGCCATTGGATTGGTATTGGGCCAGGCCTAGTATAGCTCCTTGCTTCTCATTTTTTGGAATTGCAATGAATTGGGCTCCTTGCTTCTCTATAACATTACCCTGGCCCAATTACAAATACATGAATGAAACTTTTTTCTTAGATAATGGATATTGCATATCCGGCTTCATCTATCAACCGATAAAATCAGATCAATTATTACAATGTTCAGTCCATAGGCTAACTCCATCCATCGCAAAGGAGCTAATGACAATTCACAATCATCAACAGCTCATCATCTGTAGGCTGGAGCTAATGTTTTTTTTTACTGTCTCCAACTGGTACAGTTGTAGCATCTGTTCAGCATACAAACTCACACCCCACGCACACTACACACACCACCACACACATCTCTATGCATGCCTACAGACCTACAACTACACACAGCAATCGAAGATCACATCCATCTTGAGATCCCAGAGTCACAGAGGCCTCCGTAGACGGCGGGCACATCGTTCTTACCATTGTAGCACCACGTGATGAGGCAACGGAATTTATTTGGGGATGCACACCGGTGAGACACCAAAAGTTGCGATCGCTGGGGATCGAACTCTGGTGGGCTGCTCTCACACCCGAGAGGCAAGCCACTGAGCTACACGCTCGTTCTCGGCTGGAGCTAATGTTGTTCAAATGGTTCCGTAGTGGAACAAAGACCAACAATTGCATTGCCTACACTGCAACTTTCACTTTCTATATAACAACATTTTTCCTCTTTGCACTTTCTACCTTAGGGACCTACCTACACGTTTATTGGTTTATAAATATTATTAATCAACTTGATTATTGTTTTGTAACTCATATATATTACTAGGAATATAATGTACTTTTACTATTGTTTATATGTATATACACAGTGTATTTATTTATCATATTTAGATCTCTTATTAAATGATTTGTTTCTCAAAAATCATGTGATGAGTATTTATAGACAACAAAGTTAGATGGATATTCTAATGCCAATCCATATCCAAATTATCCATTTTGTATTATTATTGAAAAAAGAATTTGGATTTGTATCTCATAAAAAATATGGAGCCTGACTGGTTCATAGCCAAATTTGGTTTAGGAAAACTCTAGCGAGCCAAAATTTAGGTAGTCATTTTGCTAACAAAACTTTTGAACATCTCACAATTAGCATTCCAAATCTATGGCAAATATTTTTTTGTCCTAGTTTTCGTAATTTTTTCTTGCCAAATCTTTGGCATCATAACTTTTGGTAGCCAGCAGTCGCAAAAAAAAAACTTTTGGTAGCCAGCCAAGCAAGCGAATTTCATGTTCCCTCACATAATCATATGACCTGTTTCTACTTCAACTTTCGAAATGTAGGTTGTACCGCAATACTCCCTCCATTCCAAGACATAAGTCAATATGAGATTCGTGCAGGTTAAACTTTCTCATCTTTAATTAGATTTATAGAAAAATACGTGTAACATTTATGTCTCCAAATAAGTATATTATGAAACTTAACGATTATACTAATTTTATATCATAAATATTAATATCATTTTGCAAATAATCAATCAAAGTTTGTAAAGTCGATTTCTCAAAAAGTGAGAATGACAACTATTTTTGAATGGAGTATAACATCTATTTTGGTATGGAGAGAGGGTACATGTTAATTTGACGTCGCCATCCTATTTATGTCATGTCATCTCTTGTGAATCTCTGCGGCCACCCAGTGTCGAAGGTGCATGTCGCTGACGCCGCTGAGGGGAGAGAGAAAGGTGAGATGATAAAGGGAACGGAGAGGGTAAAATAGTCTTTCCTACACCACATCCACAGCAGATGCATCATGGTATATTGACGAAAGTGGCAGAGACAGCTTAATATACTGATATGAAGCAGTGGCTTGAGAGGGATTGTCAACTTTTCTGGAATTCTGGTAGTAGGACGTGCATAAAAATAACAAAATTGTAGCATGTAAGATGAGAGAGAGCACGCCGAAGACGAGACAGGAGAGAGAGCACGCCGAACGACAGGGACCTATATCAGCCGAACGACAGGGACGGCATGCGCTTCCATCATTCTGCTGTGGCCTGTGGGTGCCAAGCTTAGCAACCTGAGCAGGCCAACACGCTTCCGCCCAAGTCATCGAAGAACTCTCGTCGAGTCAGTATGACAATATACATGGATGCAGGCGGGGTTTCCTCGCAGCTTCCTCCGTTCCGTTCCTTGACTTTGAGCATCTATCTGCGCATTCAAACCACCACCAGGCAGGGCAAGGGAGACAGAACAACTATAAAAGGAGGTGCATGCATAAACACAGGCACAGCCACAACCAGTTGGACGACTGGCAGTCCTTCCTGCTCTCCCCAGAGCCCAAATTGTTGAGCTACTCGATCGACATGGTGCCGCCCGTGGTTCATTCTGCTCCTCGACGGCGCCAACAGGCACCGGAGGCCTTCGTCGGCACCGCCAGCAAGCCGTCCACGATTTGGGTGCTCGGCCTTCTCACCGCCTCTACGGCGATCACCGTGGCCGTGTGCGTGCCGCCGCCGGCGCTCCACGAGAACGCCTACTTCCTCGCGGTCTCGTGCTTCTTCTTTGCCGGGATCGGAGGGGTCATGGCCGCCGTCTGCATGATGGTCACCACCACCGACCCGCAACTCCGCCTCCGCCACGCCACCTGGAGGAAACCCATGCACGTTCTCCTTGATCGGCTGGGCTCCATCGTAGGCTCCGCCTTCAGCACCACCCGGCCGAGAGCGCTGGGCGTGATCGGCCTCGCCGCCGCCTCCACGGCGATTACCGTGGTCGTGTGCGTGCCGCCGCCAGCTCTCCACGAGAACGCCTACTTCCTCGCGATCTCGTGCATCTTCTTTGCCGGAGTCGGAGGGGTCATGTCCGCCGTCTGCATGGCCACCACCACCGACCTCCGCCACCGCCACGCCACCTCGATGAAAGCTATACTCGCTCTCCTCGCTAAGCTGGCCTCCGTCATCCGCGCCGCGTTCAGCACCACGACCGCGCTGGGAGTGCTCGGCCTCGCCGCCGTCTCCACGGCCATGAACCTGCAGTTCGTGTGCCAGCTGCCGCAGGACCTGGACGAGAGCGAGTACTACTACCACCTCGCGATCTCAGGCGTTTTCTTCGCTGGGGTGGCAGGGGTCATGGCGGCCGTGATGAGGGAGGGTGGCCGGTGGCCGTGGCAAGGTAGCAGAGTGACACTCCGCGCCCACGAGGCCATGCCTTTCTGAGCTGAATCCATGCGACGAGCATATATAAAAAAAATAAAAAATGCCATGTGTGTCTTTTATTGTTGCCAACCTCGTCGATCAATAAGCAGTATACGTGCTGTCGACCTGTCGTGCTGTTCATCAGCATGTTGGCCACTTCGCTTTGGCTGAACGCTTCTTGCTTCGATCATGTGTGTGTGTTCCATTCCGGGCTCGTACGATGCCACGGTGGACCCGTCGGTCACGGTTTTTTTTTCGAGCTTGAGTAGTGAGTACTCAAAAATGTATCGTTATCACTAGGACGTTGGGTACCTCTGGTTTTTCAGGACACCATCTTTCAGTCACTGTACTAGATGTTGATGTAGATGTAGATGTGGGGTGGGAGCAGAAAAATTCTCGTGCATGAACAAGGGTACCCCATAATGAACAATACCAGGTGTGCATCAAATATTGCAGTGCACAGCAGGTGGAAAATTGTCAGCCCATGATGACAAAATGCAGAAATAGGTAGAAACAGAGTTGGAAGAGATTTTGAGTGCCTCCCTTCAAATGAAATTGATGGGCTATGTTTCATGGCCCAGAGTGAACAGGGGTAGTTGCTTGTGTGCATAAGGGTAGGACGTGGGCCGGGCTTAGGATGGTTTAGGCCTGGCTAGCTTTACAAATTTAGATAGAATACAGGTCTAAAATTAATTAAGTTTAAATAGGTAGTGTCTAGATTTAAAAGTCAAACTTCACTCAACAATCAAAATAAAATCTGTAGCATGATGGAAA
>DXKC01010227.1:0-11153 GCA_031170775.1 Cymbopogon citratus
TGGACGCCCTCACCGCGCACCTTTCCCTCTACCACGCCGCCGCGAACCCTAGCCCCGCCCTCTCCTCGTCCTCGTCCACACCGCGCGCCGCGATCCTCCGCTGGCTCGCCTCGCTCTCGCCCGCCGCGCGCTCCGCGGCCGCCGCCTCCCTCCTCTCCCCCGCCGCGGCCGCCGCGCTGCTCTCCATGGTCCGCCGCCTCCGCCTCCGGGGCCACTCCTCCTTCTTCGTCCTCCACTCACCGTCCCCGTCCACGTCCACCTCCTCCGCGCGCGAGGAGCCGACCGTGCTCTCGCGGCTCTCCCGGGGCCTCCTGGCCCGCGCCGCCGCGGGCTCCCGGGCGCAGGCGCTGCTCTTCGCCAACGTCGTCCTCTTCCCCTCCTCCCCCGCGTCGTCGCGGTGCCCCGACGCGATCACCGTCGCCGAAGCCTTCCTCGCCGACCTCGACGGCTTCGTCGCGGCCATGGACGAGATCTCTGGCGGGAGGTTCCTCTGCTGCGGGGACGGGGAAGTGGACCTGGCCGCGCTCGCTTGCCAGGATTTCCCCGAGCTGCCCTGGCTTAATGCCAAGGGGTACCACGTGATCGAGGAGTTTCTGGCCAACAGGCTGGAGATCGCACTGCGAATGTCGTGGGCGGCGGCAGGGGGAGGGGGAGTTGGAGGGAGGAAGGCGGTGAGAATTGGGAAGGGTGTCAAGGAGAAGGCTGGGCTTGCTGCAAACGCCTTCTGGAGGGAGAAGGGATATGTGGATTGGTGGATGAGGCTGGAGCCTCGGATGAGAGCAAGGATCATTGGGGCATTCTTTGGGAAAGGTGCAATTGCCCTGGTAATATGCTTTCTATGCTGCATTTTGATATCATATGACAATTATGGATTTCAAATGCTATGGAGATGCATTTCACAGTTGTATGCCTTATTTGCATAGGCGAACTCCAGATTTCAGAGTCATCTGTAATTTTGTAATAGACTTTTACAATGATTTGAATTCAAGTGAGATAGTTCGTGATAAGATGTTTATTTATTATTATTACGTGAACATTGTCAATCTGTGATTTAGTTAAGATGCATGAGTCAAGCAACTCTGGTTTGTGTTTATTAGGGGTGGTGTATCGTTGTATCCCATACTGATGCATTTTTGGGTAGCTATTTTATTGTAAGAAATGTGTGGAAAGGTCATTGATGGTGATGGAAGGATGGAAAAAGTGAGAGAAATAACATGGCATGCTCTAGTCTTGCAATCTTATTTCTAAATCAGTTTAGGGAAAGCGAACCATATTTGTTAATCTTGTAATAGGCCCTGTGTTTAGGAAATAGAAGCAAGTTGCCTTTTCTTATATTGATGTTAATTTATGCAAACGTAGGTGCACCTTTCCTTTAAATAAAAAAAAACAAGCAATTCAAAGAAACTTCTTCAAAAAGTATGTGAAATATGAAAGCATCTGGTTCAGAAATATGATGATGATGGATTTCACATTTATTTTTAAAGCATTGGTTCTTCTCTTCTTTTGGAAATGACATACAGAAGTTTTGCGTGTGTGGGATAACAAAGAGCTGATTATTTGTTATCCCACACATGCTTTTTTTTTTGTCACCCTGATTTGGAGAGAATTGTTAAGCTTTTCCGTGCAATTGATGTTTCTGCACCATGTGCCCATACTAATATGCTAATAGCTCAAGCTTGCAGGCAAATGAGATCTTTGAAGGACCAGATAGTGCCTCAAGGGATAATTTCTGCTTCTGTTTAGGTGAACCAGGATCATTTGTGGCAGACAAATCTTGTGAATGTACACGGCAGTCTTTATTCAGAAAGAATCGTGCTTCTTCCATTGATGTTGCAAACATTCTGTCTTGTAAGAATCGTGCTTCTTCCATTGATGTTGCAAACATTCTGTCTTGTAGCAAGAAGTCTGTATTTGCTAAAGAGTTGAAAAGACTGAAACTAGTTGAGGAGATAGTCTGTTTGAAGAGCAACATTACTTGCTGCGGTGGTGATGCAATCTTTTTCAGTTCATTAGTGTCAGCTGCTACTACCGCTGGTGATGTACTTATGAGATTACGAGGGCTTCTCATGGTGGTGTCCACAGAAAGTATAAATCTTGAACTTATTGGGGATGGAGCTCCAAAAAAGAAAGATGTTGAAAAGATCAGTGGAGGTTCTCGGAAAGGAAAGAAGAAGTCTAGCACCTTGAAAAAGCTAACAGTATCTGCTAAGCCATCCAAGGTATAGTTGATTTGTTCCTCAGCTTGCTTTAGTATTGCCATAGGCATATTAATTTATGCTTCGCTGAGTATATTAAGTTATCTATAGTTAACCTAACCTAATGTCTTCTTTCCAGGATAATGGATGCAGTAGTTCAGATACTCGCAATTGTAGGCCTTTACCAAACCATTGTGCTCCATCTGTTGAAGGCACTGCTGCTGGACCTCCGTCTGAAAAAACTCCTAACAAGGAAATTGTACCAACAATGAAGGTTGTAAGCACTATTTGGTTGTAAGCACTATTTTGGCCAATCTGTTTTGTTTAGTTGTTCATTTATTCATGACTTATGAGGGAATTCTCGATATTTTAGGAGCAAACTGTCGAGTTGGATGGTTGCAAAAATCAATGTAACAAAAGGAAGAACAAACGCAAAGGGAAAACAAAACTATCAAATCTGATGAGGCCTGAGAGCCCAAGATCTACAAAATTGAAAACAGTTGTTCCCCATAGTGCTGCAGAGGCTTCGCATGAAGCTGCCGAAGAGGCTGATGTCTCACCTCATCATCCATCTTATGTCCATCCTTCGAAGAACAAGATCTCTGAAGAAGTTAGCTGTTCTGACTCTTCCATGTTATCTAATGGAACAACGGTAATAGCCACCAGTAAGGGCACAAAACTTGAAGACACATTGTGTTCTCCTAGAGTTTGCTCATCAGTTTCTACAGAACTTTCTCAGAGTGTTCATGATGATGCCTTCAATATGGCTGAGCAGGCCTCATCGTCATCCTCTTGTTTACCTTCCAGAAGCAATGGTGTCTCTTCCACGAATCTGGACGGAAGTTCAGTTGACTCCTTGGTAAGATCTGCACCGGAAAAAACTGAATGTGATGAGAAACATCTGGATAATAAATCTGAAGTGACAAAGGACAAAAATTTACCTTCTGTTGTTCCTACTGACATGCATCAAAGTGCTATAAGTGAAAATGGTGGAGTTATGAAAAATAGTGGCGGTGAATATTATGTATACAATAGGAACCTACTGGGAGGAACGTCATATGAATGGCCTAGCGTAACACCATCTCATTTTGTATCTCCTCAAATGCAACAGCGTCCAGCTGCAGAAGATAGGTTGCATCTTGATGTTGGTTACAAATGGCCAGCTCAATTTAACCAACCCTTTCTTCCTGCCAACCATCAGGTGAGGAATCCACCAATTGATGCTGGATGCAATCAAATATTACCTTCTCTAGCAGTGCCGCTAAGTTTTGACTGGCCTCCTGTTTTTAGAGGTTATGGTAAAAATGCTGCTGTAAGCTATGATCCATTGTATACCCCACAAATGCAATCTTCTGCTTGGTCAGGGTTCCCTGCTCAACTAGTGCAAAGAGGGGGTATTTGCAGTGATAGTGATGTTGCAGATGATACTGAAAGCTACTGGTTTTCTGAAGAAGAATCAGATAGTCGTGCACATTCTGGAAGAGATATTAATCAATACTTCGGTGGAGGTGTGATGTACTGGAGTCCTGCTGAACATGCAGGAACTGGTTTTTCTAGGCCACCATCTCTTAGTTCAGATGATAGTGCCTGGGCTTGGCATGAGGCTGATGTTATACGAGTTGTTGATGATGTGGCTAATGGTATTCCACCTACATACACAAATGGTGTATCATCACCACCCTCCACTCCATCGTGTTCTCAAAATGAATCTTTGGATCCAGCTGCACACTCGATAACAGGGAATGACATCAATAATGAAGCTCTGACCTCTCCATCTTCCGTGCAAGATAGTCCTGAAGATAAAATAACTTCAGTTGCAAAGGCTGTGCCTTGTGGCAGTGAAGTAGTTAAGGCAGATACATTGCCATATGCCATGCTGCGGCCGATAGTTGTTCCTAATATATCACGAAGGTCATCAAGATCTGACATTAAGGGTGGTCATGATCACAGGAGCCCATGTGTACCATCAACAAGAAGGGACATACCTATTCTAAGAAGACCTCCATCACCAGTTGTTCTTAGTGTTCCTCGTGTACCTAGGCCACCACCTCCTTCACCTGCTGGAGAGTCAAGAAAACGAGGTTTCCCTATCGTTAGATCCGGCAGCTCAAGTCCTCGACATTGGGGAATGAGAGGTTTATTTTCTGAAGACAAAATCTTCCATAGGGCACAGTTTTGCTTGGATGGTCCTGAAGTTGTATGGCCTTCATGGGTTAACAAGGGAACTCCATCTGGTACATTGGTGCAAACAATTGAGGATACTGTTTTGCAGGACCACCTTGTTAAGATTTCACAGCTATCTCGTGATCAACATGTAAGGATGTAGTTTCAAATCTTCCCTCAATAGTGAGAATGATTGTTTATTCAACTTTTCTGTCTTTCTAAAATATGCTCTTGCAGCCAGATGTTGCATTGCCTGTACAGCCACTAGATATGCTAAATGGTTCATCTCACAAGGCATCCCTCTCTTTGATGCACAATGCTCTACATGAAGAAATAGATCAGTTTTGTAAGCAGGTATCACCCCTTCTCTTCTAGGTTTGGCCTCGATTAAACATTTTTGTGTGCTATGGGATCTTTATCTTCTCTGATGTCTATTGCATGGCGTGCCTTTATTTGTGTCGGTAAAAGTACTCTTTTCTAAGGACATGTTGATTCCATTTTTAAAACTGCAAGGTTGCTGCTGGTAATCTGGTGAGGAGGCCCTATATAAACTGGGCTGTCAAAAGAGTCACACGATGCTTGCAAGTTCTGTGGCCTCGCTCCCGTACAAATCTATTTGGCTCAAATGCCACTGGTTTGGCTCTTCCAACTAGTGATGTTGATCTTGTGGTTTCTCTTCCTCCTGTCCGAAACCTGGTGAGTTGCATGACTGATAACATTCTGTCACAAGTTAGTTAAAGTGCATCTTATTCCCATATTATTGTGGATACTAAATTTATTGTTGCTTTCAGGAACCTATTAAAGAAGCTGGAATTTTGGAAGGCCGTAATGGCATCAAGGAGACATGTCTACAGGTAATTCATTTGGCTTACATGTGGATGTTTGCATAAGAGTTAGGACACATGATGGATGTGCTTGCATGTTCTGAGGACAAAATTTTGCTTTCTTTTTATGTGGACAATCTTTTCTTTTTTCCTTTCAGCATGCAGCAAGGTGTCTTACAAACCAGGACTGGGTTAGAAGTGATTCCCTTAAAACAGTTGAAAACACAGCTGTAAGTGGCTTTCTTTTGCTAGTTCATTAGCTATTCTATTTTCCTCATGCTTATGTTATTTGCAGATACCTGTGATCATGCTTGTAGCAGATGTACCCTGTGACACAAATATGTCCAATGAATATTCTTCAGCACTGGATGGCTCACAAGAATATTCCGTTAACATGCTTGGAGAACAAGGGAGTCCTCCTCGGTCTGACACCTCTAGTTCAGAAGGCAGCAACATGCTGGTGTGCTCAAAATTGAATAAGGACGATTGTGATATTGTGCAGTCAATTCGTCTTGATATAAGTTTCAAATCGCCATCCCACACAGGACTGCAGACTACTGAGTTGGTAAATCAGAAATATATTGTCTGTCTGAATATTTTCTAGAAAATAAGTTGCAAATATTTTGTTTAAACCTATTGAATGTTGATCACAATTTGTAGCTGATACTATCATTCATTAACCTTTGGCAAACATTTGAATGTTTTGGAGGGTTACACAATTGGTAATAAGCATTACATGAATCGTCTAACATAAGCAAATGCATAATGTAACATGGAGTATCAGTTGAATATATCTAAGTACCATCTTATTTTGAGCCTCTGTGTGTTATATGCAATGTTGCCATTTCTATTCTAAACAAATGGATCCTTGATCTTTTACCCTAGCTCCTATGCAATATTGCACTTTTAGTCCAGTAGTTTTTGCTGAAAACATGATGCTAATTTAAATTGTATTTGCAGTTCACATATTTTATAAATGAACAATGACATCATGAAAATGATAGATAAAGTTATTATGTGTTATCACAAGTGGAGTAATTTTTCAAAGTTGTGACCAAAACATCATAATGATGACATAAGAAACATTATAAGAATCTTGTTACTTATACTGCTTTCCAATATTGCTATGAGGAGTCATCAGTTTCAGGTTTTATGTTGTTAGCAGTCTGAATGATCAGCTAGCTAGCTGTTTGGTATGGTAGCTTTCTGAGTAGATAATGCATGCACCACACACATTGTTGCTAATGATATATTGCTTACCAACATACACAAGAATTTTGCAAGATGGAACTACTAAGAAGTATGAAGGATTTCCCAGCCTATTTGCCCACCTTATTATATTGTTAATTCTACAGGTACGCGAGTTGACCCAGCAATTTCCTGCGGTTGTACCTCTTGCCTTGATTCTGAAGAAGTTTTTGGCTGATCGGAGTTTGGATCACCCCTATTCAGGTGGTCTAAGCTCTTACTGTTTGGTATGTAACTTTTCCAGATAGGCCTTCACTTGCTTCATTGACATTTGTGGCTTTTACAGTTTGTTTGCATTGGACAATTTTCTTATGCATAAGTGAGGCCATAAGCTTAAGCAGACTTATGTATTTGTCAGGTTGCTACAAGTCTCGGAATTACCAGTTAGTAATGTAAACACTTCTAGGGGCTATAAAAAGAAAATTACGAGTTAGTGATGATTAAACACCTTTTTAAGGGCACGTTTGCTAGAGCTCCCCCTAATTCTCTGTGGAAAGTGATTCTCTGAGAGAAGGATTCTCTATGTTTTATTAGGATAAACCATATATAGACAGCGATTCTGTGCGTGGAGGGAATCAGGAGAAGCTTCCTTTTGTTTAGCTCCCAGCCTCCTAGTTTAGTTTAGAGAATCATTTCATGGATTCAGCCTAGAAGGTCCTCTGGGAGTTTTACCGAACAGGCCCTAAGTTTAGTAGTAGTAGGTTAATCATGGTTTTATATTTTTGACCATGGGTTTATCGATGGTTGGGTTAATTTGTCTGGACTCAGATTGATCCTTTTCTTGAGATGATTTTCTACTTGTAAAGATATTAAAATTTGTATTGGCTAACAGTGAAACACAAGCAAAGCGCAATCCAGCGAACTTCTATATTAATTTCTGTGTTAGCATATTAGATTGATGGCATATTACCTGATCCAATTTTTCTCTGGTCATATTGATATTTTCAGAGGACCTGTGAAAAATAAAGCTTTAATTTTAATATTATTTGTAGGTGCTGTTAATTGTTCGTTTTCTCCAGCATGAGCATCATCTTGGTCGGCCTATTAACCAAGTAAGTTGCAAATCATGAATACCATATTTGAGTTTACTGCTCTATTTGTGGTTTAATTTTTTGTATCCTTGTAATCATTTCGATAATTTGTAATTTGGCAGAATCTGGGCAGCCTTTTGATGGATTTCTTGTACTTCTTTGGGTAAGAAAATACACCTGAACACTGTCTTTAGTAATGACATGGGGCCAAACATTTGCATCAGTGTGCCTGAAGCCCTAAATGTCAATAGGTCCTTTCTGTTCCTTCTCTTTTGGAACAACTACTATTGAGTATGTTACATATAATTCATAATCTTAATTCCAGGAACATATTTGATCCACGCCATATGCGCATTTCCATCCAAGGAAGTGGAATTTATTTGAATCGAGAAAGAGGGCATAGGTAATAATTTTTTGTGTTACTATTTTATGTCGTTTACTCCTGTCACCTACTATGTAATGTAAGTTTTAATTATGAGAATATGTTTGATTTTGCAGCATTGACCCGATTCACATAGATGATCCACTTTGCCCTGCTAACAATGTGGGCAGGAATTGTTTCCGCATTCACCAGTGTATTAAGGTTAGTTATAATTCTCCAGTTGTGTTCAGACTTATAAATATATGGGTAACAAATTGCATATTTGAGGACTCATACATTTTATGATGTATATGACAGGCATTTGCTGATGCGTTTGCTGTTCTTGAGAATGAGCTACTGCAGTTCAGTTCAGAATGTAGCATGCCTGCATCAACATTCAATATACTTAAGAAAATAATCCCAAGTATTGATTCTGATGAGCTGTAGCTATAAAAAGAGGCAGGATTGCAACACAATACATTTGATGTCAGGGTGGAATGGCCTGTGCTGCGTTTTCGGTACTTGATGGCTATGCAGCTGCTCAGAAGGTAAGCATATATGAACACTATGTTTCAATCTCAATTCTTATTACACGTTCACTGTCTATATTTTGACATTAACCAATAACCATGTTACAGACTCAGTCTGGGAAGTTTGATACCTCTGGAATAGACCAAAAGTAGACTGCAAGATGGCAATATTCAAATGCAAGCGCATGTGTCTGTGTGTCCATGTAATGGCATATGATGCCCTTGCTCCCTGATCAAGCATCTTGATGTTCAGATCTCAGACAGGTGAATTGGCTTACTCAAGGGCATGATGGTGAATTGGCTTACTCAACAGCAAGGTGCTGCTGCGCACAGGCTACAGACATGGATGGCTGTTCTTCCACCTTTCTGAATCTGAATAAGCCCATTCATGTAATGCTTGGTAAGTGCATACCTCACTTGCTTTAGTTCTGGTTGATAACTTTAGTTGTGAAACCTCTCTTACTCAATACTCACTAAGGTTCCTTGGTGGTGACAAACTACTTTGAAGCAGAAGTGAATCGATCGGAACATATTCTAAGCAGCATTGGGGATTTACTCATGTACTGATTATTCAAGGTTCTAGGATCATTTGGGGTGATTAAAAATGTGAAATTCATATGGAGGGGTTACTGTTATGGAGAGGCATGGTCTTAGTGCTTAAACGGTCAAGAACTTATGATCACCTCAGGAAACAAGGATGGATATGAAGAGAACGGAGTAGCACCATCAACCATCAGGGAAAAGGCGAAGGGCTATTGAGTATTGACACCACGGGTCCACGGCTGGTGTAATGGCCAAACAGCCCCTTTAGATTGTCGCGCTGAGATCTTCCTAGAGGATTGGGAGCCACGAGCCAGATATCCTTGACGGAAATGTTTGCTTGGACAGCATAATCCGGCAAATACTGCCGATGATGATGATAATGGCACTACTCTCTGTTGTCACATATTGTTGCTTGCACTCTTGCAGCGATATGTCTCGTGCTTTTGCAACATACGAAATGCGAGCAATTGCTCTTGTAAAGCTGCACTGTTTCACTAAAACATTGTTGTTTTGCTATTTTGGAACAACTTTACAAGATTAGCAATAACTGTAAATTGGAGATGTGCATCAGTACCATGAAATCCAATCTGTGCCGTTTTTGGACCCTGGGATTAGCGCGTGGCTATCACGCTGAGGTTAGACATCTGTCCCTAGGGCATGGCGCCAAGCCTCCTGGTCCGGGTGGTGGCCCGAGCCTCCAATCTGTGCAAACACCGTGGTAGATCAATGTATGGAGTTGCTTGTTGTCAAAAAAAAAAAAATGTATGGAGTTGCTACTAACATTGTGAGATATTAGTGCATTTCAAATTATAAGTCGTTTTGGCTTCTCTAGATTTATAACATTTACGATGTATCTAGACATACTGTATAACTAGGTGCATAGCAAAAGCCATGTACGTAGAAAAGCCAGAACGATTTATAAATTGGAATGGAGGGAGTAGTGAAAATAAGTTTTTTAGGCTCCCGAGCTTGGGGAAAGGAAATTTTCCAGTCATATTTGAAAAATGACATGTAAAAGGATAACTATATCTAGGCAAATAACAAAATCACAGTACTGACCTTCACGCCAAAAAAAACACAGTATTGACATAAGAATCGTGGTTTGTAGTTTCTCGTGCCAACGATGTTGCTCTGCGGCTTTGCATGACTGGCTGTACTCCCTCCATTTCAAAATAAATGTTGTTCTCGTTTTCCAAAAAAGTCACTTTGACTAAATATATATTAAAAATATTAATATTATATTATATAATTAATATCATCGAAATTTTTTTTAAATTTAGTTTTTTAATAAATTTATTTGGGGATCCAAATGTTACATGTATTTTTTAAAAATCAGGTCAAACTTGCGATACGAAAACCCAAAACAAAACTTATTTTGGGATGGAGGGAGTACATTCAATGGCACGACGACAGATGATATCTTTCTAGGACCACCATGATATCTTTCTATGACCACCATTTGCAGACCGTAGAAGCCATACGATACGAAACTGTCTTCTTGGGGAAAAACCGAGAAAGCAAGATCGAGTAGCAAAAAGCAAAATCATTGAGAGCTGAGTAGTTGACACCACACATCTGTATGCACTCGTGCAAAACTTTGAGAAATCATGCATATAAATGGTTTTTTCTAAAAAACATTGCTTTTTTCTATCACCTAGGCATAGAGTAATTCTAAATGCATAAAGAAGTAATGCATTTAGAAAAATCAAAATTACATAATTTAGAATGGATCGAGTATATAATAATTCAGTTATTCTTATGTAACAACGTATGAAATTAACGAGTTGCATGATAAAATAAATTGTATAATAGTGAAATAGCTGTCTCATTGTAATTTTCTTTTTTCTCATGAGACAATTATTTTACGAAACTACCATCCCTTTCTCTCACCTTTATCTCATTCATAAAAAAATCTATGTGATACTATATGAGAACATTTTAAAACAGCTGACATAAAGGCAACATGCTCAAGTTTATCTTAGCTATTTGTTGATTTCTCGCTGTTAATAAGGTTGTCTCCAACAGCTCACCCATCCATGAACCCAAAGCTAAACTAGGTGGTGTACCGAAAAAAAACAGCCTCCAACAAAGAAGGCAAACAGAGAAAGCCATTTTGGCTCCATGGAGAGAGAAAACCTAAATATAGGTCATTTTCTCTCTTCGAGGCAAATGTTCACTGCTTGGCCAGGTGGAGCAGGGAGCATGGATGACCGGCTGCCCGCCGCCGTCTGAGGACGGGTCACCCCGCCCCGAGCCCC
>DXKC01010264.1:0-10336 GCA_031170775.1 Cymbopogon citratus
TCTAGGCTAACATAAATAAATACTTATGTTTACTATAAATTAGTACTTCAAAAACAAGTACATTGTATTCTATATAAAAGGCCGATTGTAAGGAAAGAGACTCCGGACATTGAAGTTGTTTGGAAGCAAACCTAAGAAAATTTTTGCTTAATCTATTTCCATTTCAGGTATTTATTTTAAATTGTTTGGGGGTTCGATGAGGGCTCCATCTAAATGGTACTGGTCTGTTTTAAATTAGTTTGTTTGACTTTTTCAATCCCAGAGTTTGACCACTCGTCTTATTCAAAAAATTATGCAAAACATCACTTCTTTTGTTATGATTTGTTTTATTAATAATTGTTCTTTAAAAATGACTTAAATTTGGGCATGTTTGCATAATTTTTAAAAAAGATGAGTAGTCAAATTTGAGATTGAAAAAGTCAAACGATCTGTAATTTAAAACAGAGGGAGTATACACTAAAATTGAATTTCCAAATCGCAGTTGAAATTCTGAAAGGCGCCCCCCAAGAAATACTCCTTGCTGATAAAAAAAAAGAGAAAGAAATACCCCTTTGGTGATAAAGAAATACGCCTTTGGTGATAAAGAAATACGCCTTTTGGAACCCTAAAACGCACAATAAGACGGACCCTCACGACCCGCGCCGCCCCCCTCGCCACTGCCCTTTCGTTTCACCGCCAGTGGCGGCCGCGTGCCCCGCTATGGCCGCCGCCCCGCCGCCGCCGCGGCCGCTAATGGCACACCGCGATGGCGGAGACGCTCCCGTCTCCCTCTTCCTTGACACCGATCTAGGCACCCATCTCGCCCTGCTCGTCGCCCCGGACACCGCCCTGCGTGTGCTCAAGTGTACTACCCTGGCGCCTCTTCTCCCCATCTCTTCGTATCCGCGAGTCCCATCGCAACTGTTTCGTGTGTTGGTCTATGTGCAGCGCAGGTGGCCACGGAGCACGCTGCCGCCTTCCCCGACCTCGGCCCCGTCACTGTTAAGTCCTTCCAGGTGCTGTTTCGCAGCTCTGATCGGTGTTCGTTTTTCTAGGGAAATTTTGTGATTGCAATCAGCCCATGACGATCACATAGACGCATTGGTTTGGCGGTAGAGTACTAGAGTTAGTTATATTTTGGTTTCAAGTAATTGTTTCAAGATTTTGTCGATTGCTTCCTTGGGTGATAAAGTGATTTCAGTCGGTGGGGCTTGTATGCTGCAGAGGATTCTTGATGGACTCGTCAGTTGGTGCTGAATTACTTGTCACGCCTAGAAGGCTCTATGAGGCTGCAAATGTTATTTTCTCCATAGATATCAATAGTGATGTAGCTTTAAGTAATGGATGACTTGTTCTTGCATGTAATCTGCTTTGTTGTATTTTGACCTCCATTAATGTGAATATTGAAATGCAAGAGATAGGAGCATCGTTTAGTACAATGCAGTGGAATTACTATCTACTGCACCACATTTGTGCAAGTTTTTTTGTTTCATCTGCACATAATGTACTGCATGCTAAGGGCATGTTGATACATGGGCTAATTGCTAGTTAGCTAAAAATTAGCCCAAATTAGCTCTAGTGCATCTAAACAGGAGAGTTAATTGGTGGTCTAAATTTTCAGACAAGTCTTCAAGCAGTTGTTAGCCAACATCTAGCCAACCATAGCTAATTTGGAAAATTTTTAGCCCCAACTAGTAGGTAGCCATGTGTATCCAAACAGGCCCTAAGTCAGTCAGTGTAACTTTGGAAGTTTGTAACTAAGTTAAAATGACTTGTGAATTTATGATCTTATTGCAGTCTCATACTATGGCTTAGCTCTACATGCAAATTTTGGAAGGTTATGTTCAGATGGACATGATTCTTGAGATATATTTAAAAATATTATGTAAATCAATGGAATGAGGTCGAAGTCACTTATTGACATTTGATTGAGGGAATAACTAGGAATTTAGCATTTCTAGCTAATCTACCAAAACCTTGGAAAAGGGTATTGTTAGCTTATAAAGTGTTTGTTATTCACCAGGTCCGCCGGAAGGGTGTACTGTATCACCTCTCTGATTCAATGACAGTGATGAGTGTCTTCACCAAAATCAAAGGTGGGTGCTTTCTTCATGTCAATATGGCAGAGGCTACAGTGGCCACACACTGCTGCCAAGATGCTCCAGCAACTGACGATAGAAGAGTGAGCGATGTTTGTCTTGGAATTCATGTAAAGAACCATGTTGAGAAGTTACCTGTGATGGCACCCGATGTTGCTTGTGATATGCTTTCAAGAGGCCTTGAAGGTAAACCATACAACCTAGGCATTGTTTCTGGCATATGAAACATATCAAATTAACATTCTTCCTAATTTTCTTGTTATTTATATGCTTGGTTGACTGCATAATTCAGTTGAACTGGATGTTCAAGTTCATGTGTTTCCAAAAAGAATCTTTATGCATGTCTCTTGCATCAAGATCAATCTAAAGGTATTTGTCACCTACCAGATGTTAAAACTACACAGACATCCTAATGCACTAAGGAGTTTCTCCTTCTGTCCTTCATGTTAAAATCTCTATTCGATGCATATGCAACTTTTTGTTGAAAACAACATGTGGTTAGTAGTTGTCCTTAGTCTTGACCTTTGACTTATGAGGTTGAAGCTGCTTGCTTTTTCATAGCTTATAATATCAGTTCTTCTTTTTTCCTTTACCTCTAGCTGTTTTAATCGAATCATCTCTTTTTTTGAAGGTGGTAATGATGATACCACGCTGAATTATGTTCAAGCACATGATGCATTTCCAAATTGTACCTTGGTGCCATCCTCATCACAGCTAAATACTGAAATACTGAAGAACAAAGCAGTGGGTCTGGCCAGTGATATAGAAGCAGGTATTGATCAAGTTATTGACAAAGCACAGAGTTACAGTGGACATATAAAACATGCTAATCAAACTGAAGGTGCTTGTATTAGTTCCACATCAATGGCATGTGTTGATAAATCTTCAAATGAGAGTATAGTGTCACTTGCTGTGGAGCAGCTACCTGCAAGTCGAGACCATGGTGTTGGTGATGATGTTTCTGACAAAAAGCAAGTCAGGGTAGAGGAGCAACTGCTGGAAGAGATACAAGCAAAGGAGAACAAAAAATCTAGGACTGGTTCTTTGGACACATCTTTTACTGCCCTAGTGGAAACAGGCACTACTTCTCTTGTGGAATCTTTAAACACTTCTAATCAACAAGAAGTCCATGGCACCTTCAATGAGGAGTCCATCCAGCTAGAAAATCCAAGCACTGTTAGAAAGAAGAAGAAAAGGAAAAGGCGTCAATTGTCCCCTTCAAAATCTGGTTCTGCTCAAGAGACAACACAACCATCAGCTACAGCAGTAGATTTGTTAAAACCCACAGGTGAAGTTCTGCCCCATAACAGCCTAAGTTCTCCTGACACATCAAGTAGGCATCTACTGGAAACAGACCCTACTTATCTTAGGGAACCATTAAACACTTCAAATCATCAAGTCCATGACATTTTACATCAGGAGTCCATCCAGCTAGAAAACCCAAGTGCTGCTGGAAAGAAGAAAAAGAAAAAGCACAAATTTCCCCCTTCAAAATCTGCTTCTGCTCAAATAACGGCAGAACCATCGTCTGGGGCAGCCCCAGCGGATTTATCAAAATCCACAGGTGAAGTTCTGCCTCATAACAGCCTAGGGCTACATAGAAATAATATCCATATATTGTATTACATTACTGAAAATTGTTTGTAGTCTAGCATGCGGTACTATAATGACATTCTTTATGCTTGAATTCAATTGTGAATATATTTATCATGGGCTCGAAATATTTCATCATGCAACTTGGTGTTAATTGCATGGCTTTGATACTTTGGCTGAACAACTAAAGGAAATTTTGTCTATACATCTTTTTTTCTGGCCAAAACTCCCAGCATGCTCTACAGTTGCCTTGATGTCATATATAGAACTATAAATCCACCTTATTTATATTGTTTATGACAAATTTTGAGAGCATTTTCATTGTTAAATTTAGGGGTACTGATTTCCTTTTATTTTTCTTATCATCCAGATGACGAAGCATATAATGTTGAATTGACTGGCAAAGATGAAACTATAGTCAAAGAATCTGGTGTGCCTCTTTCATCATCAGAACTTAATGATGGAAACCAAGGGGGCAAAAGTGTTCAGTTTGTGACAGATGCTCAGGCATCTAAAGATCTAATCCCTGAACAAGAGAAGTTTGATCATGCTCTCAAGGGATGTAGGGATCCTTCAGTTGAAGATGCCACTTATTCTACTGGTGAAATAGCTATTGAAGGAAAAACTACAAAAGGAAGCTGTGCCCCTTTGGATGGAGGGTACAAGCATGAAGAAATAAAACAACACAGTGAGGAATGTCATAATGAAGGTGTACCTGAAACAAGCAACATGGAGAAAGATGGCAAAAGTACAGATGTCTCTGACAAGAGGCAAACAAATCAAAATACTTCTCAAGTGAAGAAGCGCAAGAAATCAAAGGTGAGTTCTGTTGACATGCCTTCTGTGGATGCTACTGGTGAAAAAGATCATGGGTATGGTGAAAATGCTGCCAAACAAGATACAGTTTCTACTAAAAGGGAGATTGTCCATGAACCTTCTATGCAACAGATGTCAAACATTGTGTATCAAGGGGATTCAACTGTAATAGAAAATCCAAGTGGTGATGGAAAGAAAAAGAAAAAGAGAAGACGCCACTTAGAATCCTTAAAGGATATGAATCCTAGTCAAGATCTGACAAAATCTTCTGGATCTGTAACAAACGTAAGCTCGATACAAGGCACAGATGCTGCTCCAATGGATGCAAAGCAAACAACCCAGGGCATTGCAGAAGGAGAAACGGTTACTGATCACAAGAAGCTTAGTAAAAGTCTAGATGTAGCAGCAGCAGATGCTATTGATGAGGTATTGGCTGATCTAAGATCTAAAGACAGCTTAAGTAAGCATCTGGAGGAAGATCTTTTACCAGGACAAACTCATCTAGGCAGCAATCAGAATGGACTAGATGTTCCTGAATCTATTGCTGTTAAAGTTGGTAGCGTTACTGCAGCATTACCTCCGAAATATCCTGCAGCGGTTCACTCTGCTTCTCCTGTTGGCTCACCTGGACAAAAGAAGTCTAAGAGGAAAAAATCGAAAGGGCCATCAATCATGACTGACTCTTCTCATCAATCAAGTGGTGTACCCGAAGAAGATGCTAATATGGAATTAAAAGAGTCTAATTCTTTGAGGTTTGCTGATAAAACAAGTGATCCCGAGGATATAGTAACTGGAAATGTGGTTGCGCAAACTGATGACAAGCGCAAAGCCGCGAAGCGTCAACGAAAGAAGGGTTCCGTAAAGCAGGTACTTGATACATTGGACTTGAAGGAAGCTAATGATACAGAAGAAAATTTGGTTCAGGGAGGTTCTGTAGCTGAAACTCCTTTAAGCACTGTTGGGAAAGTAGAGCAGAAAGACGGGTCTTCTGAGACGGCTCCTAAAGTACGAAAAACTAATGATAGAATCAATTTCCTTGAACATTTTAGCTGCAGCAATCTGAATGATGATCCATCAATTGCTGCAGAAAGTAAGCAAAACAATGAAGATGAATTTTCTAGGGAAGTGAAGAATAAAAAGAAGAAACGAAAGCAACGTACTGGTAGCATTGAACCAAATGACATTCTAGAATCTCTTCCCTCAGAGAAAGCTAGCTTAACTGGTCATTTTGATACCAGCAAAGCTATTGTGCCATTTGTTGCGACAGAAAACATGAACAGAGAAAATGAGAATGTGAATAACGTCAAGAAGAAGAAGAGGAAGGGCAAAGCTAATATGGAAGTTGATGTACCTACTGCTGAAAAGGACAATCCTAATTTTGATAATCAAGGCATTGATATGACCCAAGCATCACCTATTTCTATTGTACAAAAAGAAAGGACGGGTCAGGACAATAGAAAAGAGAGCAACAGCAAAGTTACTCAGAATGCCAGTATAATGCAACATGAACCAGAAGATGCCACTTGGAATCATACTCCTGAGAAGAATCTCCACCAGAGTGTTGATGATGATCAGAGCAAGTTGGTCACTGAAAAGGATCATGCAGATATAAGTAAAGTGAGGAAATTCACTTCTCAGACAAAGCCCCATGCCAAGATTAGAAAGCCTGATGGGTCTACCACCAGGGGAAAGGTGGCTCCAAATCCTAATCCTGTAAGCAACCTTGTGAAGGATTTTTCCATGAGCCCACAAGCATCAAGTAACAGCATAGAGAGCACACCACAAAGTACTAGCCGATATAGAGTTGCAGTCCGGAAAGTCTCAAGCAAAAGGTATGAAGAGACCAATGGAAACTCCAACAAAGCAAGTAGGAATGTAGGCTCTGGTGCAATATTCAATGATTGTATCAGCGAAGGTTCTAGTGATGTATTGGACACCAAGACTGTCATGGAAGGATCACCTGATAGTTCATCTACATCTGCTGACTCAGGTGGGAACCTTAATGAGATAGTATCACATGGAATAGGATCACATTTGCATTTGGTCATGCATTAATTTATTCCTTGGGATTTGTAACATCACTTCCCTTTAGTTGTTTATCTATCTATGCTGCTTGGGGGTGGATACCTTCCTGCAGTCAAAATTGGTGAAAAATTACTGCCTCCTGTAGAATGCGTATCAGCCCACATCTAGTCATATTCAAATGTTCATTGGAAGTTCCTGCACTGATAGGTTTATTTTTCTTTTACTCCATCAATGCCATGCTTGAAAATGCTAGATTTACCATTCTGGAATGTTGCATTAATATCTCTGTTGCTGACGTACTCTAATTGGTAAAAGGTTAATAAGTTCTAGTTGACTTAGGACATGAATGTTGGTGGCAATATACTCTGTTCAGAGCATGTTTTACAGGTTCATTATTCATCTAAACTGCTTATGGATTATTTTAGACATCTAAACTGACTTAGGACATGAATGTTGGTGGCATCAGATATCCTGGTCCACATGTGTCTAACCAATTCCTTTGCAGGTATTTCATCTGCAAGCTCTGATGAAAGCGAGATTCCTGATGATGAAGGCACCATATCACTGTACGTTTTCTGACATGCAAAACTGAGAAAATAGTTATTACAGAAATGCCTATTTTCTTGTATGAGCTTGTGACAATGTGGACATCCAAGTATTGTCACATGGAGGCGTTATAGTAACTTAAACCTAATAAATACATACTGTGTCTACGGGAAAAGGTGTTTTGATACTGGCCTAATATGCAGTGTGGGTAAACTGGTAAAGGATGATGGTGTTTCACCAAATACAGCATAGTGCTATAGAGTCCTTTAGAATAACCTTTAGCTGGTTTTTTTTTTTTTTGACAATTAACCTTTAGCTGGTTGAAATAACCATACAGTGTCTTGTTTGATAAAACTGTATTTCTACTACTTGCCCCTGTTGTCCAGGTCCAGAATCCCTTATTTTGGAACTGAGTCATGATTGTTTCCTTGTCGTCAGCTGAAGCTTACTGACACTCGCTTTCCTCCCACTTGTTCAGATCTCAGAAGAGTCTCAAAGGTGACCTGGATATTGGATCCATCCTCCGTAGTTCCCGTAGCTATAAGAAGGCTAGAAAGAAGCAAGCGGAGCTGTTAGATGATGACACCATTGTGCCTGATAGCGAGCCCCAAAGCTGATGGGCTTTACAAGAGTTGTAGCCGAACACCTGATAAGTTGTCTAAAACACATTCTCAACTGCGTGATGCTGCTGATGGCATTTTTGTCGGTTGTATGGCCATACACCACGCGCAGTTCCTTCTTTTGTCGGGCTTAAATTGTGTTTGAGGATGAATCGATGTTGTTCATGGTATAACAATATATGTAAGAAACAACATGCATGCATGCATGAGCCATGGATCCTTTCAGTTTATGGTAAATTTGTGGTAGTAAATTTGTGGATTGCGTGTTTTCAGTTGGTGCTCTGCCCTCTGCCGCCGGCGTTAGCTGTTGTGGATTGCGTATTTTCAGTTTTTTTAAAAAAGAAAACTTTTGCGATGCATTCAACGACTCCATGTGTGTACTATATATTTTACCCTTTTCAACAAAAACATTGCACACACGATACACATATAGTACCTAAAATATACAAATCATACATGAGTTGAAGACAATGGTTAGAATCAGTTCAAGCCGCAGCAGCATCTACTCATTTGTACAAAAGCTGGAACGGCATGTGAAAGCTACGTTCCAGCCACGCCATACCGCATCGTCAAACTATCACGGGGTGCGAGACAATCTTGTCATCTGCGCTTCTGGGTCTTCATCCCTGATGTCGGCCGTCTTGCCCATGGATTTCTGGCTGAGCATCCGGGCTACCGAGTTTCGCAGCCTCTGCGCCTGGGACTGGGATCCATTGGCAGACTGGCTGCCACCCATCGTCCTCTCGAGCTCTGACAAGAGAGCCTTCACAAGGACGTCGAAGCGGCGCTTTGCTGTAGGATATCTAGATATCGACTTTGTGATTCCTTGCAATCTTGCAGCAGCAGCAGCAGCAGAGTGAAAAGATCGATTAGTAAACGTCCATGTTTGCATCCTCCATCAAAGTAAAGGCTGAAGGGGAGGAGAGGAGATACCTGCGAGCGAATGCATCTATATCTGCCTTTTTACGCTCAGTCAAGGATGGAACATGAGGCAGAGAGCCTTTCAGGCGACTGGGATCACCAGCCAACAGTACTTGCAATTTCAGATATTCTTCCTCTTCCTCAGTGAGGTTCTCAGCTTTGATTTGTTCCTTTATAACCATAAGCGGGTCAAAGAACCAATCAAAGATGGTACTTTTAGGTCTATTGTCAGATGTAATCTCAGAGCCGTCACCTGCATATGTTTCCAAAGCATGTCAAGCTAGAGCCATAACAACAGCTAAAATGGAAGAAGAACTAATTTTGTTGTGCATGTACTTAAGATTAGCCCGGCAGAATCAGCTTTTGCAGACCGAAGGAGTGCATTAAGGATAACATATGCTGGTAGACCAACATTAAGAACACCGCTGCCAACTTTTCCAGACTTCGTTTCTTCAATGTCTTTCATTGTTATTACCCCTTTGTTAACCAATGCCTCTCCCTGTCTCCTGCATTCGGCAAATAGGTGGTCCAGCAACTGCATAACGGTATCATTCAGTTACATAATGCACTGACTTCGTATGTTTTAGTACCAATACAGAAACATTTTATCGAAAATTTATTTGCACAGTAAATATCCTATTCTAAGCAATTTAGGAGAAAAGAATCACCTTGAATGGATTGAACTCATCAATGCTGTTCTTAAATGAAGTAACACGAGATGGAGGTCTTTTCCCTTCTTGCTTCTCCCTGTTGAATGAGGCTGGTCTGGATAACGGAGCACTATGTCCGTGTGAAGACTCATCTTTGCCCTTCCGATATTTAAATCTTGAGATTTCAAAAGTCAGCACCAGGCATTTTGAATTGTTTACCATAACAAAAAAAGGCAGTCTGTATTAATTTACCTTGGAAAACAAGAACCAGGTGCCATGTCGAGAACATCATTCGTGTATTCATCAAATATAGACACTGACGAGAACACATAGGCGAGTCCCATGGTAAAGGAGGATTCCTGAGACATGACATGAACAAGATCAAGCTTCATGGTTTCAACAGCAACAAGTTCAATGAGCTAATACTTCATCATAATGTGGCAGTGCTTGCTCGACAAATGATGTGATGAAAGTATGCATTGTTTGTCATCAGTTTGAAAAAGGGGGAATTTTATACCATACCTGATAAGCTACAACTGCACCATAAGCACCTAAAGGGACACTGGAGAGTATGGATGCCAGAACGGCTCCTACTACAGCAAATGGCCAAAGAAGAATAGCTAGACCAGCAAATGGCACACAAGCCGTCTCCAGAAAAGGTCCTTCTCTCCCAATCATATCCTGGATCAGTCGTTTCCATCCTTTGAAAAGCATCACAGGGCACTTATACAAGGCAATTAATGTGAACATTATTCCATCAAGTAGAAGCCCAAATGCAGCCGCTATTAGTGCACCAGGAATATCAAGCAATCTGGTAAAAAAAAAAGTCATGTATGTTAGTTTATTGTACATTGTTCTTCAGATGTAAAATAATCAGAAAAGTGCCATCTCAATGCAAAGCACTGGAATCATGGACTATATTATTCAAAATGAATGTCTGAATGCATGCTTTCTTGTAAATGTTATCTCAAGTCAAGCATAAAAGGACAAAAGAGAAAAAGTAACAACAAAGGTCTATGGTCTTGAGGTGTAAAGGTGAAAGATATAAACGGCGAACAGTCAACAGGATGCAGACCTTATCTCATAT
>DXKC01010306.1:0-14377 GCA_031170775.1 Cymbopogon citratus
TTGCAATGATATGGTTATATCAATGTTTATAATTTGTAACTTGCTAAAAAGTTGGAATTATTTATTATTTTTGTGTGACAATGTCCGATATATTTATGTAATTCTCGGGTATGTTGTCGGGTACGGGTTACCCGTCGGGTAGAATTTACCCGACGGGTACGGGTATGGAATCATTTTCCTACCCGTGTGCATTTGCGGGTAACCCGACGGGTAAAATTTAGTCCTAGCGGGTACGGGTACGGGTGGGCACTACCCATCGGGTATGTACCCGTTGCCAAAGTGTCAGTCTTTGGCCGCCGGCGGCGGAAGGGGCGGCTCCGGCGGCGGCATGTACGTACGCCGCGCCGCAGAAAGCTACGCGCGCGGGACTGGATTTTGGCAAGCGAAACAATTTGGCAAGTGGGAATACCAAACTGTTGGAGATAGTTTTTTCTTCTTCTTTTGCCAAAATTTTTAAATGGCAAGTGAATTTGGCAACTGTTGGAGATGCTCTATGATGTTTTCGTACAGAATTAGTTAAGAATTTTTCATGTTGTCTATAAAACCGCTAAATAAAATATCATATATGCTATACATTGTTGTATAGTTTTTGTTTAGTTTTTGGAAGATGGCAACGCTAAATTTATTTAGTCTGGTATTTTTAACATGGCAACGTATTAAATGCAAATCAACCTCTCCGTACAAACCTGTGCAAACCAGACCAAAATAGTAATCTAAATTCACCAGAAAAATCACACACATAGATAATATGATGATACACAACCTTGCAAAATATCTTGTTCAAATTCGACTTCATTTGTAAGATATAAAAATAATAAATTTTAAGCCAAAAAGCTGTCCAGATGATTTGTTAGAAATTTGTAATTTTTATATCTCACAAACAAAGTCGAATTTGGACAAAATATTTTGCAACGTTGTATATCATCATAACATTGGGTAATTAAGTGGCCTATGATATGATCAAGTCGGGCCAGTAAAAAGGACAGACCTCTACATCCTCATTGCTCAACAGAACCATCATACACGGGCATCACTGCCACTGTGCATGTTTATTGCCCGCATCACTATCACTATGCATGTGCGCGAAAACCTACATCTATTACAACACTTCTGTTCAAGGCCAGCTAGCGTTTTCAGGTGACTGTGCTAGCAGCTCGGCGCAATCGATCAGAGACGCAAACGGTGCCGCTGCTCAAGGCGATGGTTGCTCTCCTCGCCGATGGGCACACCCGGTAGAAAGACGTACGGCGCTTGCTTCGGCCTGATGAGGTCGATCACACGATCAGAAACATGCGTCCATGAGGCAGCAGCAACAGATTGCGGCAAAACCTGCACAACTGCCACCAGAAAAAAAAAAGATTGTGATACCGATACTTTCTTTTTTTGACATGGATTGTGATACCGATACTACATGCACGGCTGTTGTTCCAAATTTCTATTTGCAGTTTTGCACGTACCATCCTTCGGCGAACGACGCGCCGGACTTCCGCGGAGGTGGTGGTGGCGGCGGCGGTTGCGCGTACGGTGGGGGGTACATCGCCGGCGGCGGCTGCCCGTACGGCGACGCGTACACCGGCTGGCCGTACGGCTGCTGCTGGTACATCGGCGGCGGCGGCTGCTGCCCGTACGGCGAGGCGTACATCGGCTGCGGCGGAGGCGGCCCGTACTGCTGCTGCTGCTGGTGATGGCAGTGGTGGTGGTGGTCGTCCATCATCCCGCGCTCCACGTACGGGTCCACCGGGTACCCTGACACGTGGATCAAATCGAAAGACACGTCAGCATCTCCAAAGAAACACGACGATTCGCAAGTGTCGGTCTTTCAACCGGTTGGGAATTAGAATCTGCGCTTTGTTTAGTTTTCACTTTGGAGAAATGCTGTTTCGACACTGTAGCAGTTTCGTTTGTATTTAGTAAAAATTATCTAAACATTGATTAATTAGGCTCAAAACGTTCATCTCGCAAAATACAACCAAACTATGCAATTAGTTTTTGATTTTATCTACATTTAGTACTCCATACATTTACCGGCATTTTAATGTGATGGAGAATCTTCTTTTTGCATAGTAAATTTGGAAGAATTTTTTGAGAACTAACAAGGCCATGAAATCTGAAAAATAAAATGCTGTTGGGTCTGCGAGATTCTGCTCGTTGAGACAGAAAAAATATTCGATCGGAGGGGCACGGCGATCACGACTGATGGTGGAAATGGATAATCTAACAAGGATGTGAATAAGAAATACTACGTCGGAAGAGTCGGCGACGGCGATCGTCGAGTCACCTTGTGGCGGCGGCTGCGGGGGCGGCGGAGACGCGTTGGGGCACGGCGACGGGGGGGCGCCGCCCTGGCCCTGGCCCTGGCCCTGGGCCTGGGGATTGTAGTAGCTCATCTTCCCCGCTGGAGCAACCACGACAGGATCGGAATTGGAATCGCAGTGGCAATGGTGGTCGTGTTCGCGTACAAATGATCGCGTTGGATTTCGAGAAGAACAGAGAGGGAAACGCGAGTCCGTCCAGGGATGATCAACAGAGGAATCGGAGGATTATGCTATTTTGGTCGAGGGCGAACGTTTTTATTTGTCGAGGCAAGCTATAGCTATTCCTGGCACTTGCAGGCAATTCGATGGCTCGCTGCATTTCGTAGGGCTGAGGGCTGACCAGTTGTACTCCTACGACAACACAAAATGGCCACAAGAAAACATGACGTTGCCAGCAGCATCGACCGGACCTTACCGGAGGCGCGCGCGATCCGTCTTGTTGCCGCACGAATCTTTTGCAGCTGCAGTGTATGGGCGCTAGCCAGGAATTTCGCCGGGCGGCGGGCATGTATCTGCCCGTGAACTGAGGACGCCGCAGGCACTTATCATGTCGCCAAAAAGATGCGCGAGCAGCGAGCTGCACTGCATTGCACGCGCGCCACAGCCACACAGCTTGCAGCGGCAGGCATCAGGATTCAGGGGAAGCGGCATCAGCGGCCGCGGGTCGAGCGGCTCCTGTTCTGTTCAGGTCACCGCTGCAAGCAAAGGACACCATGCCTGGAACACGTCTCCCACACGCATGCGCTGGGCGTCTGCTCTCGGCAGTGCTGCGAGATTGACGAAACGAAACACTGCGGATGCCTGAGGCATCCGGCATCTCGGCGCGGCCGTGGGCATCGTTGCTTGCGGATGCGGTGCTGTGCCGTGCGCCTGTGCCCAGTGCAGTGCAGGCGTTGAGCCGTTGAGGGGAGGGGAGTGCTCGCTGCCCGGGCTCGCTCGAGCTGCATTGCATCAGTGATCAGTGCACATGCTTGTTCGTCGGTTCGTTCTCCGGGGAAATCATGAGGTCTAGTATATCTCCTCCGTGCTGCACCTGCACCTGCACGTGCATTCAGAGCTCAAGATAGCAGAACGTACGAGTACTACCAATAGTAGGCAGAGTCGGGCTCGGGTCGCGTTCTGCAATGCAACGAGAGAGTTCGAAGCCGGACGGCCCAACCGACAGCGGGCGATGGGTCATTCTGAATTCAGGTTTCAAAGAACGCCAAAAATACAGGCTCCGCTCCCATTGACCCATTCCATCGAGTCGCCACGTTAACGTCGTGTGGTAGTTAGCTGCATTATGGCATTCCGACTCCAATCGACGACTACAGCATGTGCTTCGTTCGTTTATTACGAAAGGGTCTGTCTGGTCTGGTGTCTGGTGTTCGAAAACTACGTCAAATAAATCGAACCATAACCGTCGTCCGGCCGCTGTCCATGACGATGATTCATCTCGCAAAAAAATTGACTAAAGATCGTATGCGATACCGTATTCTACTAGTCTTCTGCCACCTTACAAACACACCATCAAATCCATAAGCACTGCTACTAGTCTACTGCTGCTACCCAACTACTGCACATATCAGGGGACGCGCGCAAACGATGAACTTGCTTATTTTACAAAATATACGCTCAGCCTCACAAGTCTCAATTGACTTTGCACGGAGCTCGGCTGCCGCACGGGGCTCGGCTGTCCGTCCCCTCAGCCTTCGGCGATGCTCTGCAGCGCGGGCCTCCATTGCCGGGCGGCTCGGCGGCCGAGCAACGCCCCGTGCGGCTGCAGGAGGGCCTCCAGGTCGGCGTCGAGGTCGGCCTCCGTGTCGGCGTCCTCGTGCTTGTCGCTGGCGGTGGGGCCTGCCTCTGCCTCCGGCTCCGGCTCCTCCTCCTCCGTCTGGCGCATGACCTGGATTGATGGGAACCGGAGTGAATGCGCTGCTGCATAACTACACGGGCGGCGGCAGGCGGCTTGTCAAACGAACGCGGTACGCACGCGGGACGTGATCGAGCTAGCTAGCCAGACGGGATGATCAGTGGTTGGAGACTGAAAATGGATGACCGGCCATGGAGGGCCCCCGGTTTTACCTTGGCGAGTGACCGGTCGGATGATTCCTTCTCCTTGCGTTCTCCGCCGGCGGCGACGGTGCTGGCCCTGGCGCGACGGCGGCGATGCTTGGACTTGGACGCCGGCTGCTTCACGTCCTCGGCTTCATCCTTGGCCCTGACCGTGACGCGGCTCAGCTTCACCTGCCGCTTCGACGCGAACTCCCTCAGCACCTCTGCGAGCAGCCCAAACACACGCACGCAGTCCATTCATGTTCATTAGTTGGTCACGCAGGCAGCAAAAGCGACATGCGAAAAAGGAAGGCGGAAAGGAAAAGAACTGTTTCGAAACGATGATGAAATGAAACTGCGGCAACTCTGGTCTAAATACGGACGCGCGCGCCATGAAAGTTCAGAAAGGCGCTTGGTAACCTACGGTCCTCTCGTCGCCTACTAGCTAGTCAACAATGGCATTCAAACGGAACAAGACACAAAATCTCATCTTTATCCGTGCAAGAACATGACGGCAGGCCTAACACGTCCAAGAACGTACGTCCTGCGAGCTCGTTCGGCGCCAGTGCAGGCACTGCACGACGCACGTCGCACGCACAGCACAGTAGTGTACCTTCGAAGCTGACGAGGCGGTAGACGCGGCCGAGCAGGAGCGTGTCGTCGGGGCGGAGCAGCTTGAGGTGCTTCACGGTTGCGGCCGCAGAGGAGGCTGCTGCTCCGCCTCCAGCGGCGGCCGGCACCTGCGCGGGCGTGGTGGTGATGACGGCGGCGACGTAGTGGCCCGGGTTGGCCGCCATGACGGTCGCCGCCGAGAGCGCCCAGTAGGCGCGCTCCGTGCGGCCGCCGCCCGGGTGCTGGATCAGCACCGTCGCCACCTCCGCCGCCTGGCACTGGCAGTTGCCCATCGGTGCGTGCCGCGGCGAGCACGCGCGGTCCTCGTGCTCTTTTTCTGCGGCGAGGGAGGAGGAGGAAGAGCCAGAAGGGGGAAAGCCGAGGAAGGAAGCGAGGTGGGCGAGTGAACCGCGGGCGCTAGCGGCTCCTAACGTTTTATAGGGTGGTTGGCGCGCACCGCGAGTCCAGCACGAAGGTAGCCGACGATGCACGGTAGCTGTCCGGCCGGCCGGCCTGCGTGGTCTCGTCGGATTACGTAGCGGGCGCACGTGATACGTGGCGGATACGCAGATGTTTCTTTTCTGTCAGTGTGGGTCTTGCTCTTGCAAGTTTGGGGATTTATAGTAAGTCCGTATAAATGGAGCCAAAACTTGTAGCTCATGTCGCTTTTCGTGTGGCTGGTACAAACTGAACTTTTCTGTTCCAGAGCTTGTTGCCAAGAAGATCAACACCGGGATCACTGTTTGTGTTAGGCGTGCAAACAGTGAAACAGTCCCGAGGTTAGACCACCGCAGCGGTGTCTGTAAAGACCACACCAAACGTAGATAGCGCTTCAAATCTGCTGCAGCGGGGACCCGTAAGTAAGAGGTTCAGGAAGAGCGCGCGGACGCTATCTATGGCGCTGTGCCGGAGGCACGGTAAAAGGACGCAGCAGGGCAGGGGCGAGAGGCATGCAAGCATGGACCACATGCGCATGCACAAAAGAAGAATCTAGGACGGGCCCCACTATTTTTAATGACTAAAAATGTTTTAAGTTGCAAACTACAAAATCAAATTAAATTTCGGTTGCACCATTAAATTCGTTTGAATAAATTCTTTAAAACTAGATCTCACATGAATATATTTGGATAAAATTTATAGAAGATGATAAGTGGGGCCACTTGTGATAAGTGGTATAGAGTATGAGATATAAAGGATGATGGGTATGAAAAAATTAACTGTAAAACAGAAAATTTTAATGACCAGAATGTATAGAGCAGAAAAATAGAGTTTCATGGCTGCAGATGGGCTTGGCTACGCCATGCAGTGATGCATGCAGCCTGCAGCTCAGTTGATTGGCAACAGCTTGGAAATTTCAGCAGACGTGAGCGGGACAGAGACCTGTGTCCTGTGACAATTCAAGCAGTCATTTCCGGCTTTCCCTATCTTTAATTTTAAGATCTTGTTTGGAGGCTTGTTACGAGCTCTATAAGTACAATACACTCCCACTGTCCGCTAAAGTATACTTGTCCGGTACAATTTTATCTCATTGATTGTGATCCTACAAAATATGCTTGTATAGCTGCACAGGATAGCCCTACAGTGCGGGTCATTTTAGCAGTCTGTGGCGTTTCCTTTTCTATTGTTTCATAATAAAATATAAATAGACCTTGGAGCCGTACGGTCAGGTTGTATGCACGGGTGGACATCTCCAGTAATTGGAAGAATCAATGGAATTTGCTTGCAATAAGAATTGGACAGTTAACACCGGTCCGCACAACGATATGCTAAAGAATTAGACAGTGGATCTTAGCTTTATATGAGTTTATGATTATAGGAGCTAATTTTTATAAAAAAAAATTGTTATCTTCTAATCGTCTAAAAATATTTATTATTATTTAAAAAAGCCTACATAACCCCTTAATTATAAAGGGTGGACTATTTCACCCTAAGAAAAATAAAAACCAGATTTTATAGCCTATAAGCTTTTCAAAATCGGTCAAATAACCCCACAGACAGTTTTCATAGTGGTTTTGTCTTTTTTTTATTTATTTTCACTGATTTTTTAAAATCATACAAAATAAAAAATCATAAAATGGAAATTTTAATTTTGTTGAACTCTACATGAGTAGATCTACACAGTGAACATATAATATATGGTATGTTTAATATAAAATTTTTTATGTACCTTTTGATCTATGTTTTTCTACAAATAACTGGAATAATTCATATTGCAGCATACCATATTGTATGTTCAATCTGAAGATCTACTCATGTGGAATCTTATAAAATTGGATTTCCATTTTATAGGTTTCTCTGATTTACTAGGAATTTTCAGAGATCCAACAAAAATAAATTAAAAAGGAGACAAAACCATTAGAAACACATTTGTAAGGACATGTACCTAGGCCCATCAATATATATGCTTTCCATTATTCTTGCGTGCCAACCAAGTTCTCTCGTTTCTCTCCCACGTCAGAAAAAAAAATTGGATTAGCTTGTCTAAAAAACCACTATTGCAGTTGCACTGACCAACAATTTGATGACATCGATCATCGTGTACCAAAAATGGATTAATGAGCCTGCAAGCCTCTGCTAAGGGGATAAAGCGAGGGTCTGCATGTAATTTCACTCAATCACTATTCTAGTCTCAAGAGCTAGAATTGGATTCTTTCGTGGACATTAGCTCACTTTCAGGTTCTGAAAAAAGGAGAGGGCCGGTGAAACATTCAGGTTCGGCTGGTCACTTTGCCGGCTGAATTCGGCTGAATGAACAGTGCCACGTGAGTGCAGTTCAGCCGGCACCGGCCAGCAAGCCACCAGCGGAACAGAGCCATTAGCTCACTTTCAGGTTCTGAGAAAATTTAGCTCCTTGCTAAAATGTCACCAGAAACTAAATTAGGTGAAGTTGAAAAAACGGTATCACTTGATTTGATACAGGAACAGGAAAATACCTTATTTGAATTTGAATAATGACTTGAATTGTAGATGTGGAGGAGTTAGAGCAGCTTGAACTCTAGCTAAACAATAGAGAAAGAAAGAGACTAGTTTCACGCGCACTCGGTTTATATTATGAAAAATAGCATCCCTTGAATTTTTAAATTTTTGAATCAAATAATTACTTAATTAACATAGGGAAAAAAAATCTTGCCGCATCCACCTAACCGCGGTGCCTTCGTTCCTTTTCCGTGGAGTAATTGCTACTGGTATGGATTGTGATTTGTGCAAGGTCTGCTGATAATCTAGTTGTGATTCACACATTAGAAACAATGATTGCCCATATCGTCATACAACACATTATACGTTAACACGCCAAACAAAATTATAGACAATAATTTTAAATACATTATATGCTTTTGTTAAAATAAATAGTATGCAACATGCATACGTTGTTATCCACTCACCTGACACGCAAACTACGTACACACACTAATCATGTACACATGCAAATCGCATCATATATAGAATCATATTAAAAAAATGCATGATAGTCAAAATATATCAAGCCGAATAGATATCAATAGATCACACATGTACTCAAATCTAGAAAAAGACTTTTCACACTAAACGTTTCTAAATCGAAACAAATGAGCAGCTTAGAGTCATTTGAGTAGGATACCATAGCAAATCCCAACTCACAGAGTGTTTGTTTGGGTCCCAACTAGATCATAGTTATCGCATAAAATTATCTGAAGATGATTTAAATGTCCAAGATTAATTATGGATTGGATCATAAGTCGCACTTGTGCGTTAGAGCATCTCCAAGAGATGTGCTATCCTTATTATGTAGGCTATATTTAGATTTTCTTATACAAAAGTTAAGCTCCAACAGTTTTGCTATTTTGTTTTCTAAAATAGCAAGTTGGCTATTCCTGAAATCTCGTATGCTAAATATGCCTTGCATGTGCCGCTAGCTATCTAGCCTTGTCATAGTAGAAAGGCTGTTGGATTTTCCTATTCTTTTACAAAGTTTTCTATTTTAGAGATTGGCTAAATGATAGGTTTAGCTATTCATTTTTACCATCTCTCCTGGAGATGCTCTTAGAGAGTATTCCGGCCCACCCAATGTAGCCAGCAAGCAAGCGATGTTGCATGATTGCATCCTTCATCCTTGTGGCTCGTGCAGAGGCCACCTCGCATCAGGCTCCTTGGTCAGTGACCGGTGCAACCGTGTGACAGTTCGCGCACCCAACACAACACTATCCGGAGCATGCAGCAAGCGACCAACCCCGGCGAATCGGCGATCCTATCTCCTCCTCCCCGGCGCACGTTTCCCAGCGGTGGTTGCCTGATTGCTTTCGTCATGGTCTCCACGACGCGGATCGGCCGGGTTCGTACCATGGACGCCACAGGTCGTCAGCTGAGGCCGGACTGCAGAGTAGTTAGTTAGCCCCTAGCACAATCTGGGAAGAAGTCTCTGAACGTGAACGAGCTGAACGTTCGCCGATCGATCGCCGGCCGGCGTCCGTACGTCTCGGTCACGGACACAGACCACAGAAACCCGTGGTTGAGATGGCCGTGTCACCGGGGATGCCGCGCTTGTCCCGTTGCAGGCGAAGTTTAGAGCCCAAGCAACCCCCTCCCCCATGGCCTCACTCTCACCACTGGGCTGCTTTGCTTGTGTAACCCTGCCACTGACCGTTGCAGCAAAACGCCATGGCTGACTGAGGTCACGACAGGGGAAAAGGAGTTTCTTCTACCGGAAGTGTACAATGACCCCTGCGCAGGGGAACAAACAACGCGCCCGCGGCCGGGATAAAGAAGCAGAGATTGCGAGCCTAAGCAACAACCAAACCGCGTGTTGTTGCAACTGCAACGAGCTGGGGCCATGCCTTGCCTTCTTCTCTGGTCCCGGTCTGCAACCGCACAATCCTGAATCCTGTGCGTTTTGTTTATGCCGGACGCATGCGCTTGTTCTCTTCCGGCACGGCGGCATCCGGGTCTTGTTATGCCCAAGTTACAGCCGCCGGCCGCCTTTTTCTCGCCGGAGGATTTGGGGGTTTCCGCGACGTGTGGCGAGGCGAGCCTACCTGTCGCTTTGCTGCCCGGTTTAGTTGCTTCGGCTGGGAGCCTGACCGAGGTGGCAACATGAGAGGTGAGGATAAACACGACTAAGAAAGTTAAACTACTGGGATGGAAAGCGTGGATCGACTAAGAAACGCACTGGGATGGAAAGCGTGGATCGACTAAGAAACGCACTGGCCAATGATTGAACCAAAGAGTGAAGTGCAGTGCTGTGCTGTACCTCTTGTGCTGAAAAGGTGAAAGCTTTGGTGCTTCAATGGCGTTAAACTACAGGCTGCTAGAGTTTTTGAGAGGGGTACAAAAGTTCTTTTATGTGTGTGTGTGTGTGTGTGTGTGTGTGTGTGTGTGTGTGTGAACAAGAGTGATAGAGGCTGGTTTAGGTTTTTTTTTTTTTTTTGAGAAACAGAAAAGCTGGTTTAGCTTTTTTTTTTTTACCAGCTTCTGTATTCGTGTGGGCTTCTGGGCTTTTGTGCTCTCCTATGGAGCAAACAGGCCCACGAGTCTGGTACATTATACGGCCTACTACATTGCGGTCCAGACCTGCTGAGCCTGCGAATGCCCGCGGGTGAGGATGGCCGGGAAAGGCCGTTGTCGCTGGTGGCATTTGGGCAGGTTTCGGCTGACGGTGGCTCAGCCAATCTGCAGACCTGCCGAATTCTGCTGAATCCTGCCACCAGACTAGACCAGCGAACACACCCATAATCTTGTGAATTGTGAAATGCGTGCGGTTACCTGGATTTTTTTTATGAAATTAAACTCTTTCTTTAAAAAATACTACTAGTTGAACGTGTTCCCAGTTCGGGTCATTGCCGATCGGCACGCTTCCACTTTGTAACTCTCTGCCGCACAGCTTCCACTTTGTAACTCTCTGCCGCACACACAGTAAACGACCACCGACCAGTGGAAACAGACATCACCCACAAACAATAGGTCTAGTTAGCTACTAGTACATGCCTACATCTAGCTCTAGCTAGCTCTTGCTCTTCTGATTCCAGCAACGAAATTCGACGAAACTGCTGCTGCCTACCTCCCCATATTTTCGAATTCTCGTAAAAGTTCCAGCGTCTCAAAATTGACTCATGGTCCGGGTCCGGCCCCGGACCTTAACCTTTGACGTATTGCCGAAGAACGCCGACGGCGCGGCGATCGCCGGCCGTCCGGCCCTGCCCGCGCGACACGACGCAAGGGCATCCTCGTCGCGAAGCGTTCAAGGTTGACTTTTTCCGACCTTCCGAGGCATAGATTAGTCCGCCAGCCAAAAAAGTACAAGCGCTCCTTGTCTTCTCTATGTACGCACGCTGCGAAACATCGCTGTCTGATGTCCAGTACATATACCCGCACATCAGTCGGCCTTGTTCCCACTCTCCCTGTCACATCGCCTCACATCAATCTTTAGCTGCATGCATGAAACATTAAATATAGATAAAAAATAACTACTTATACAGTTTGATTCTAAATCACGAGACAAATTTTTTAAGCCTAGTTAGTCCATGATTGAAGATTATTTGTCAAATACAAACGAAAGTACTACAGAAGTTCAAATTCTAACATCTTTAATTCTAACCCTAAACAGAACAAGGCCGAAATACTGGCACGCATGCATCTAGTATGCATGTATTATTTGGTTGTGTGTCAAAATTTTCAAACACATGCCTTGTTCTCTTTGCTAAAAATTCAACTCCTCTCCATCACATCACCATCACATCAAGCTTTGGCTGCATGTATGGACCATTAAATGTAGATAAAAAAAGTAACTAATTATACAGTTTGGTTCTAAATCACGAGACGAATCTTTTGAGCCTAGTTAGTCCATAATTAGACCATATTTGTCAAATACAAACGAAAGTGCTACAGGAGTTCGAATTCTAACTTTCTAACATTTGCCATCAAAGAGAACAAGGCCACACAAGACAGATGTTTCCGCAGAAAAATCCACACAAGTAGAGGATCCCTCTATGCAAATGAAAATAAGTGTGCGGGCGTGCCAGTGTTATAAAGTACACAAAATAAATAAGAGGAACACATTTTATTCATATTTAAGAAAAATACAAATATGGGTCCTCTAGTACATATATGTGCGCTCCACAAGCAGTCTGCGGGCGGCGATCTGACTTAGGCGATGCGGTCTTCATGGTTCCTAGGGCCTCGGAAAGCTCCTAGTTAATTACCCCCGTGAGTCAAGCTCACAGAGTACCTCCAATTAAGCTGCGTTGGTGGTCGTCGTCGGTCTTCACTTCACGTCTCCATGCATGGTGTTGGTGTAGATGCGGATGGCGGTTGGCATGAGGACCTCGTCGGTCCATGAACCGGTGTAACATGGCTAGGAAAGGGGCCATGCCGCCTACGTCGTTCGCCTCATCGGTATCGAACGGCGCATTGGAGCATCGTAGTTGCACTTACATGGTTGATGAAGATTGGATCGGTTCGGACTTCCGCGGCAACGTCGTCGTGGTACGCCGTGGAACATTGCCATAGGAGTAGTCGAAGTAGAAGGCCTCGTCAGCCCATCACTCGACGTGGTGCAGCTGGACTGTCAGCTTCATCCGTACGCGTTGTCGGTGTCGCACGTAGTTGTAGTAGTAGATGGAGTCGCCCCGCAGCGGCGTCGATGTCGAGCGTCCGGACAACTTCGTCTGGTACACACTAGACAAAATTAATCAAATTGATTTAGGGCTCGAACGACGGTCGAGCTCCCTATAGGTTGTCACACATGTAATCCAAACGCATGCACATACACGTATATACATATATGTATACATGCAGTTTGACTGTCTTCTTGGCTAGCTTGTTAGCTTGCGTGGATGAGCACACAGGTGCCAGCACACATACACGTGCATGAATGCATCGTCGTCAGCTTCGAGCAGCGGTAGATGATCATCATGGTCATGGCACCGCAATCCTGGCGGTACGTGGATGCACACATGGTTCATGCATACATATACAGGTATACATTAGCACCGCTTGCTTCTTGTATCTTGACAAGGCTTGCACGTAACCTGTACATATAGATGCACACGCGCATATGCATATAGTCTGTGCATGTGCATCCTGATGGCGGCCAAGTCTGCATCTTGGCCTCCGATTCTTCAACACAGGCATGATCTACACCGGCAAACCGAAGCTTGCCCGCAATGCTCCGTCTCTTCATGACGCGAGAGTAGTACGGCGCCGTCTTGTTCATCCGGCTGCCGTGGCATTCTCTTCTTGTTGGCTTGAATCATATCACGGGATGGACATGCACGTAGATATGAAGAGTGGAAGAAACAATACTAGATCAATTCTTACCACTAGAGAACGAAGTGCAGGCCATCACCTCCTGATCGTGGCCTTCGGCTCCAGAAACGCCTAGGACCAAGATGGTTCTCCTGGAGCAAGTATGTGCAGATGCATCCCGGCATGCATGGAGGCTCCTGCCTCTCTTCATCCTCGTTGTGCCGCGGCAGGGGCTGGCGCTTTCTCCGGCTAGCATCTGGTCAATCTGCACCGATAAATGGCGGCGCCATGCTAGCGGCTGCCCTTCAATCCTCCCTGATCCGCTCCGTGCTCCTGATGAATACCACCATGGCGGCGGCTGGTCCAAATGAGCCGGGCGTCCTCCTTCATGTTGGCGCAACACAACTGTCGTCTGCCTTGTTGATGATGTAGGGCTCTGGCTAGGCCAACTCCAAGGATCGCCTCTCCATCGATCAGCACCGCCGGAACCTTTGCTCGTGGCCTCCGATTCGACTCCGGTAACGGACTTGCGGCGAAGACGCCATGCCGCCGTCTGCCTTGCCTATGGCTATACACCTGTGTTGGTGAGAGCAGCCTGACGGCGCTTTGTGGATGCCATCTCTACGTGGATCAACCATGAGTTCCAGAGCTGGCGCCTTGCATGGTGCACCCGGCTGCTGGCGGCGACGGTGATGACTGCCTCTTAGATGGTGCCGTGCAGTGACGGTTCCTTGACGACGGCTTGCTGGTATACGCGATGGATCTTTGCCGCCGGCGGTGTGGTGATTTGGTCGGCGCATCCAGGGCGTCCGCGCAGCAGCGCTCCCCGCGTGCAGCCGGCTTGAACAGATTGATCTCCTTGATGCTCGGCGTCATGCTTGACGAAGCCTGCGCGGTGGCGGCTGCCTTGTGCGCCTCCTGCCTCCCAGCTTCTGCATATATGGCGCCGTGCTGCCGGCTACCTCTCCGGATGCAGATGCATGGGTTGTTGCGGCGGCGCTGCCTACTCCGGCTGCGTCTTGATGATGATCTTGTCAAACCGCTCCGAACCCTTGGATCGACGGCGCCATGGCGGCGGCTGCCCTCTCTCTCTTCATCCAATTAGGCCGGGCGGCGTTCACGTAGATGTGAGCAGCCTGGCGGCGCTCCTCCTGTCGTTTAATTAGACTTGGCTCCTTTATATAGGCAACAAGTAGGGC
>DXKC01010309.1:0-14638 GCA_031170775.1 Cymbopogon citratus
CCTGTTGTTGGTCCGGCATCTCTATGCCGAGCACTCAACCTTCTCATGCTTCAAGGTCCCTAACCGTTAGGATAACCTTGTCTAAGTAACCAAACCTTTTTACAATAAGTATCCGATACGAACCTGCCTAGTCAAGAAAAACTAGTGGCACCCTAATTTCATAGACCCACCATTGATCATACGAGACTTGTGACAGTGCAAGGTTTGGGGAAGCATGTAACTTAAACATTACTTGAGGGATCATTCTATTTTCACTACCGCTTCTATGTAGACAAAACATTATAGCATATGAGAATTAGAACATAGTGAGAACGGCATTAAAACAGATGACTTGGTATAGCCCATAGTCCCTTGAAGATCTCCATCTTCAATGATCTGTTCATCAAGGTGATCTCCATCTCCAAGATCTAAGTGTGCCATCCTTCAGTGATGAATCCACCGACTAGTAAACACTAACACAGGCTAGTGAGCTATAATTACAAAGTCGTGGATAGAAACATCACAAATAGGCATGCAGGCCTTTACATGATTGGTGACAATATCTCTAAGGCTCCTGCCCATATTGTCCTCATGACATGCAAGCCATGAATTAATTACATACAAGCATCTCATACATATACATGCTATACCAATCATGAATACCTGCAAAATAGAGTTAACCAAATCCGACGTCTAAACTTATACCACTAAAAACTCTATTTCCAAACCTAATTTCACAATTCTAATTTTGCCAATTCATGATGAAGTGGTGCAGTATCAGATCCAAAATTTTTTCTCTACAATTTTCATGTAGAGTTCGTCTTAATCTGAGTTACGGATCAAAAGTTACGGCTGTATTACTGAGCAACGCTTTTCTCGGCCAACCAGCGCCCGATAGTAAATCCAATCTACTACCGCCATGCATCACATGCACTCGGAACTTAATCTAGGGTTTGATTTGATCAATCTTATTGATCTCTAACTCACCATGACTAGATTTACATGTATCACTTAACTCGGTACGAGTAGATCGTTACAACACCAATGCGACAAGATAACGAACCAAGGTCAGAAACTTATCTGCAACTGCACATATCACCATACCCGAACCTATAACAGAACAGCCTGGAGCTCTGATACCACTATAGGGTTATGAGGGTGCTACGCTAGCTAGAAAACAAAAATTTTCATCGCATAAACTAGGATCTACCGCAAGGTATAGGTCACGGGATTACCACTAGACGCGTAGGTGCAGCGAAAGACAACTCAGTGTAGTTGTACGTGTCAGAGTAGAGAGTTCCAGACCATGTCTCCAGACTATGATTGATCTCAACGCAGACCACCGTAGTCCACTCGTCGACCACTCGCCGACCACCGCCGACCACTTGCTGACCACCACCGACCACTCGTGGTCCATCTCAGTGCTCCGGATGTAGCACCTCTGAGGTGTCCCACATGTGCAGGGAAGAAGCGATGTAACTCACTAGATTGCTAGATCCACTAGGAGCTAAGGCATGAGCGTGGGGAGAGCAATGGCTGAAACAAATCAAATCAATTAGATTTTGGCCATGCCCTACCCCTTGCTTATATAGGCGTCCCTATAGGGTTCTGAGTTGGAGGCCCAATAGAAAACCCTAAGCCTTGTCTAATCCGGGCCCAACCCGTATTAGGCTTCAAGCCCCTAAAGCGTGCGACCCTATGGGTTCACGTACACACAGACGTGGGCTGAGTACTTGTTGACGGTATTTACACCATATTTTCTACTATCATAACCGTCAACATAATACTCATTTTGGGAGAAAACAACCAAACAAAGTAGTAATATAGGTACAAATAACTTGGTTCCATATGTATATGCTACTATTTGGTTGCAGATGTAAGAACAGGTACTTTTCATGATCCAGAAGCCAAGAATATAAGATGATTCAGCAACTCAGTGATGCAATTCACCAAGAGAGCTTCACATTCATGGAAAGAAGGCTAAGTAGGACAGGGCTGACACCCTAGGCCCACAATGTGGGGGACGGCCGACCCCTATTATGTGGGACCCATGTGTCCCCTACACTCCACCGACATAAGGATGCCCTCTAGACCCTGGAGGTGGGCCCAACCTGTCATAAGGGGGTCGGCCGACCCCCATATTGAGGGGTACCAAGGTTGGTGCTCCTCCACCGACATATGCTTCCACATATCAGAGATATCTCTACCATCCATCCAAAGTCGGTTGGGAGGTCGGTTTGATCCAATGGAGAAGGATAGACTTCACGCGGATTGATGACATGGCACCAGAGTAGTCCCTACTCCATCTCCCCTATAAATACCCCTAGTTCTTCACTTTAGAGTCATGTATCTTAGGAGAAAGCCTACTTCTAGTAGCTTTAGTGTAAGAAAAGAAGGAAGGGAGTGAGGAGCTTCTAAGGAGAAGTCCCGGCTTGTCGGGAGCCTTCTCCAAGGAGCACCTCAGTGGATGCGAGTCTTCTTGTAAGTCTTACATCTAAGCCTTTCTAGTATTTACATTCTGGTCTAGTTCTTTAAGTATAATAATACTTTACTGGCACGTTGCTTGATCTTGAGTGCTCTTAGTTCTAGCTGAACTTAGAGTAGTGAGATCTAGTGTAGACGTGGTGTCTAGACTACTTCTTACCAGTGTGGACTTCTTGCTGTAGTTGTACAGATGCCTAGTGGTTAAGGTGACAGATTCTGCTAGAGCTTAGAGTTCCTTGGATCTGTTGTAGGCAAGTTGTAAATAATAGTTGGGCTGAGTAGGGTAGTCACTTAGGTGACAGGGAGGTGAAAAACCTCATTAACTCAATCCACCTTTTCGGGTACCGCCCTCAGTAAAGAGTGAGGTGCATAACCAATCACCTTATTTATATTTAGAAATTAAGACCAGACGTTAATACTAGTTAGACCTCTCTATCCTATTATCCAAAACCCTTTGATCATCACCTAACGATCCTAACCCTAGTTGGAGCACTTCATGTTCCCTGTGGAAATTACGATACCTAGAATACTCCCGGTGAAGGCTACATTGACTACCGTACGCTTGCGGTATATCCGTTTGCCACTTCTAGTGTCAACAAGCTTTCTGGCGTCGTTGCCGGGGAATGGCAGCTGTTTTAACTAGGATAAAAATCGTTAAGTTATCTTTGTTTGATTAAAACTATATACACATTCAATGGATCAAACAACCCTCTTTGATTATGCTGCTCCATCAGGCGCTGAGTTGGAGCCAGCTAGTTCATCACAGGTCATTTTGGCCGTTCGTTATGAGCTTCGCCCAAGTCTCATAGCGATGGTTCAGGAGAATCCCTTTTCAGGAGGAGGAGATGAAAACCCATACACACACCTACGTGATTTTGAACAACTTTGTTCGTGCATCCATATCCAAGGGATGAGGCGAGTGACCCTTAAGTGGAAGCTCTTTCCGTTCTCTTTAACGGGAAAGGCCAGACGTTGGTACACTCGCTACGTAGGAAGTGTAGGAGGAGAATGGGAGAAGCTGCAAGCCAAGTTCTGCCTAACCTATTTTCCAATTTCCCATGTAGCTCGTCTCTGAAGAGAAGTCCTATGCTTCAAGCAAGAAGAGAAGGAGTCTCTAGGTGTGGCCTAGGTACGTCCTACAGACTTAGTAGCCTCTGGCCCAGACTTAGCTATAACCGAGCCAACATTATTACAACATTTTACCTCGGTCTTAGCCAAAGCTCTGCACAATTCCTTGATTTAGCCTCCAAGGGAGCCTTTCTTCATTTACCCATTAGTGAATGTAGGGATGTTCTTGCGAACATTCTCGAGAACACCCCCTACACTGATGACCATAACCAAGCACCTGAGGAAGATCATACCCTGAGGGATGAACCCACGATAGCTGAGATGCCATTGTCCACCTTCCAAGCTATCGATCCTGAATTACTACCACGAGTACCTCCAAGGGAAGAAGTAATTCATCCTTTGGAGTACCCACTTAATATTGAGACCGATCTCTTTGCCAACTTTGGCAATGTCTCAAACCAACATGTGCAAAAGAGATCTACAGTACACAGAGCTCCTAATAGCCATATCCCAGCCCGTCTTGAGGCCTGTTACCTCAAGGCAACTACTCAAGAGCTCGCAACCATTATGAGCAGTGAATGGTTGAGGGAAGCTGAGGCATCATCTGATGTCATTACACTTCTCTCAACTTTTACATCCGTTCCCTGTATCATAAACTCAAACCCTATAGAAGCCCTCTACAACCCCGCCGTGGGAGTAAGCTTAATGTCCAAAACATTAGCATTGACACTCCTAGGTGAGGAACTGTTGACTCCTACCAACAAATTTCTTAAACTACCCTCTGGGGAAGTGGTTGAGAGTTGCGGGATTGCACAGAACATCCCTGTTTCCCTTAACAAAGTCAACATCCTACTAAATTTCTTTATCTTTGACATGAATGAAGTTGACTTGTTAATTGGGCACTCCATCATGAGGTTCCTTGAGGGATTTCATGAAGGGCACCTCAAAGGCAGCCTCGGGAAGGACTTAGGCTTTTCTGTCCCTTTTTGCGGCTCTGTTAACTGATGTGGACTGGCCTGATCTTCCATGAGGTAAGAGGTAAATTCGATTGGTGGAGAACTTGATGTTGGCGATCCGGCTTCAAATCAGACATGATTCAAACCTTGCAACCGTTACACCACAGCTCCATTGGTTATCAACCAAGCACAACTTGATTGACCTCGCCAAGAAGGCTTTTCCTGCAAGCGAATCGAAGAACACAAGCAAGAAGGTAGAATCACGCAATCTAAAATTGCAAATATGAATTGAGCAAATATCAATATAAGGTTCAAGAACTCGGTTCCAAAGGACTAATCGACACAGTGGAGGAGATCAAGAACGGGGGCCCTGGATCACTGTAAAAGGATTTGTCACCACAGTTACAATGAATGATCTAGTTTCTCGATGGAAAACTAAACTCAAAACAAAACCCAAGTCTAAACAGTGGTGGCGGCTGTGTTTTATAGTCTAAGACTAGTCCTAGGGTTGGAGGCGGCCAGGGGTTGGGCGCCCACAACTTGGGCTTAAGGCCCGACTCGATACATGGCCAAGTTGGCCCAAATTAGGTGGCGCAGCACCTCTTCATGGTCACACAGAATGATCCACAGAATATCTAGGGCTGGGACTAGATCCAAAATGATGGCGTCATCGTCCCCTTTCCAATGAGTCCAAGATCGCCCTGTTTCGATGTCGTATGAGGGAGTTATGATCGAAACAGTGACGCCATGTATGCTAAATCCGAGGGTGACGTGGCAGCTGAGTTGGAGATGAGTTGCAACTTGGAAACGACAATGGCATAGGTGTGTCCAGCATGGTGATGTCCTCATCATCCTCCCATTCTTGAATTGGAGTCGTCCTCGACTCCATCTTGGCAATGTCCTCATCATCCCCTCCTTCTAGAATTGGAGTCGTCCGCGACTCCATCCCATGATCAACAATCTCCTGCAAAAGGTTAGTGACAGCAGGCAATGCACTATACATAATAGGGTGACAAAACATAGTATAGCATGGTGCATCAGGATTATCACATAACTTAGCAGTAGCAGAGGTTGTAGCAAGAAAAGCACCTCCTTTTAACTTAATCCCCTCATGTTTAGCATTGTCTATTGGAGGTTTATTTTTAATTTCCTTAGCATGTGTAATAATATCCATAGGAGACAAAGGCAGCAAAGTAATTTTCTTTTCTTTATGCTTGAAAGTGTACGTATTTGTTCTACCATGGTGTAAAGCATCATTATCAAATTCTCATGGACGTCCTAACAAAATTGAACATGCTTGCATAGGAACAACATTAAAATTAGCAATATCATGATAAAAGCCAGTGAAGAAACTAATGCGTGCTGATTTAGTTACCATAGTCTTACCACTATTATTGAACCACTGAAGTTTATACGGATACGCATGTTGTCATATGGGTAAGCCAAGCTTGTCAACCAAATCGGAACTCACCAAGTTGTTGCAACTGCCGCTATCAATGATAGTGAAAACACGACAACCCTGCACAATGAGATATATGTGGAACAAATTGTGGTGCTGGATCTTCATCTCGTCTTCATGTCCCACACATGTACTCAACACACGCTGCACAAGAAGGTTAGGAAAACCCACGGTAGCAGCGGAGTCAATGGCGATGACATCCGTGTCTTTGTCACCAGCGTTCAAATCTGCAGCAATGTTAGCAGCAAGAACTAATTCTTCTTCAACATCACTAGCACTTACATATCCATCCTCAGTAGCAATGAATGCACGATGACTAGGGCACTCCTTCATGACATGTCTCATGCCTTTGCATCGGTGGCAAATGATTTTAGAGCTGGGCGAGGAGGAGCTAGTAGAAGCACCTGGAGTGGCACCTTTCTGCACATTAGACAAATTACTTACCCTAGAAGGTGTATAGGACTGTTGTGTAGCAGGAATCTTGGGCGTCTCCTGCTCGGAATGTTTCTGAAAATGCCTCCCAGTGTAAGACCTTGGAGGCTCTTCTTGTTTGCGTCCCTGTACTTCGCGTTCTGCCTTAATAGCAAGATGATACAATTGGGAAAAATTACGCATTCTTTGTAATCAAGAAGGTCCTGTATTTCATGATTTAAACCACCAAAGAATCTAGCACTAGCATTAGCATCATCTTCATTTACACCACAACGTGCTAAACCAATAAGCAATTCTTGATAGTATGCTTCAACTCTGTTATTTCCCTATTCTAATTTTTGTAGTTTCAAACGTAAATCACGTTGGTAATAAGGAGGAACAAAATGAGATTTCATGCGTTGCTTTAAAGCATTCCAAGTTTGAGGCACAGCAACAGCATTATTAGCATTGCAAAGATCACTCCACCAAAACAAAGCAAAATTAGTAAACTCACTAGTAGCAAGTCTAACTCTATGCTCAGCAGGAACATTATGAGAATCAAACTTTTGTTGTACAGCAAGTTCCCAATCTAAGTATACCTCAGGATCAACATTACCGGCAAAAGAAGGTAGGCTAAATTTAATTTTAGCAAAAGGATCATTATTACCATGATTATTACCTCCCATACCGTGACGATTGAAGTTATAGCGGCGACGGTTGCGTGCATCACCGTCATCATCAGCATCAAAATCTTCAAAAACCTTGTCATCATCATGCCCAGGTGGAGGGCGTTGCTCAATCTATTGAATGTGTGTGATCAGATTGTTCATGTTACGCGTCAGCTCGGTCATAGCATTGCGTTGTTCAGTCATGAACGTTGTAAGCTCGCCTTGGACACACACTCATTGAAATCCGTCAGAACTCCTACCATGGTTAGAAGATAGAAAAAGACAACACCAAAGTATTATCTCTATCAACTAAAAAGGAACCGGTCTCGTGGTGGTGGTGAAAGTGGAAAGCAAAATTTAAAGCGGCTTACCACTGTCTTGCAAGTGTTCGTACCATAGTCAAACAGAAACAAACCAAACAGGTGAGACAATCTGTTGTTGAGCATGGGTAATAGTTGCAAGATGAACCTGTGCTGACAAGAAGTATACGTGGAGCTTTGGAAAGGCACACTATAATCAGCAAGGATGAGCAAATAACGAATGCAGATTAGCAAAGTTCAATAAGTATCCAAAGTATAAGTCACAATTGCTGGTGAAGATGTGTCCTAGATGTAGCGCAACAAGGTGAAACAAAGGACGATGAATAAAACTCATAGAATAAGCAAATCAGCACCTGCGGCAAAAAGATGCTCAACGGAGCGCGTCGTGAACTGAGGGCACTAGTTGAAATCAAAATTTTTCACTTTTTTGTATGATTTTTCTAATATTTTTCCTTGGACAAAGATCACAAAAGATGGAACCACAAGAATTTTCATCTGCAACTGAGGTCGGATGTGGTCTACAGAAAATCAGCACGTTCTCTGAAAAGCGTGCAAAACTCTTGATAATTTTTTTCTTTTATTTCCCGAATTTTTTTAGCAATTTTGAGTGGACCAAACAGGGCAAAGCCAAGTTTGGGTCAGCTCCAAATGAAGTCAAGAAACTACTGTAAAAATTTTAGATTTTTCTGATAAACGAGCGAAAAGTTATGCCTGTTTTACCGAAGGTAGCTCAAGTTATGGTGTCCGGAAGGCACAACACGGCGGCGGCAGTTAGGGCAAAGCGTCCCTAAACTCAAGCACCGATCACAGGATCAAGAGCACAGCAGTATGTAATCGCCAGATGATGTAAGGAGGGCTGCGATGCAGGCAAGAATGAGCGGCGTGCAACCTAGCTTGGGTTTGCGCGGCGGCGAGAAGTGACATAAGGTGGCTGACGGGCAAGTCAAGTAATGTGGTGGCTCGACTTGTGTTTGGGTAATTGTGGATGGGATCAAAGCGGAAACAAAAATAGAAAGGGTGTGGTTGTTGATCTACGACTACGAACACAAACCTAAACCAGCACAGACTCAACCATGGACACAAATTCAACAATGCTAAAACTGAAACGAAATTGCAAGGCACAAAGGGTGATAGAACAGCAGAAATTAAAATATTTTTGGGATTTTTGTGGACTCTAGGTAATGAAAAATAAATATGAATCTAAGGCAAATGAGATTATACCTCGTGGTAAACCTGATAAATCTAATACCAATTGATGAGGACTGGCCCGATCTTCCGTGAGGTAAGAGGTAAATTCGATTGGTGGAGAACTCGACGTTGGCGATCCGGCTTCAAATCAGACACGATTCAAACCCTGCAACCGTTACACCACAGCTCTGTTGGTTATCAACCAAGCACAACTTGATTGACCTCGCCAAGAAGGCTTTTCCTACAAGCGAATTGAAGAACACAAGCAAGAAGGCAGAATCACGCAATCTGAAATTGCAAATATGAATTGAGCGAATATCAATATAAGGTTCAAGAACTCGGTTTCAAAGGACTAATCGACACAGTGGAGGAGATCAAGAACGGGAGCCCTGGATCACTGTAAAAGGATTTGTCATCATAGTTACAATGAACGATCTAGTTTCTCGATGGAAAACTAAACTCAAAACAAAACCCAAATCTAAACAGCAGTGGTGGCTGTGTTTTATAGTCTAAGACTAGTCCTAGGGTTGGAGGCGGCCAGGGGTTGGGCGCCCACAACTTGGGCTTAAGGCCTGACTCAATACATGGCCAAGTTGGCCCAAATTAGGTGGTGCAGCACCTCTTCATGGTCACACAGAATGATCCACAGAACATCTAGAGCTAGGACCAGATCCAAAATGATGGCATCGTCGTCCCTTTTCTAACGAGTCTAAGATCGCCCTGTTTCAATGTCGTATGAGGGAGTTATGACCAAAACAGTGACGCCATGTATGCTGAATCCGAGGGTGACGTGGCAGCTGAGTTGGAGATGAGTTGCAACTTGGAAACGACAATGGCGTAGGTGTGTCCAGCATGGCGATTTCCTCATCATTAACTCAAAGGCTGAGATGCAACCTGAGCCTGACCCAATAGAGGAGGTGATGTTGGCATCTCTTTTAGAAGCCTCTCAGCCTAACCTAGAAGAAGATGCTGAAAACTTCATTCAAGGAGAAGATAATGAGTTAGAAGAACCACTAGATTTGGATGAATCCAAACCACCACCAAAACCCTCTATAGAACTTAAGCCACTTCCCTTTGGACTTAAGTATGCCTTCCTCAATGGAGATAGAGAGACTCTAGTGATTATTAGTGATCAACTTTCAGAGGAGGAATCGGCTAAACTCATCACCATCTTAGAAAAGCATCGCTCCGTCTTAGGTTACTTGTTAGAAGATCTCAAGGGTATTAGTCCCACACTCTACACTCATCGCATTTCTATCAAACCCGATGCTATACCCTATAGGGAGCCTCAGAGAAGGCTAAATAATGTGATGAGGGAAGTAGTAAAGAAAGAGGTCTTGAAACTCTTGCACGCAGGCATAATCTACCCTGTTCCAAACATTGAGTGGGTCAGCCCCGTCCAAGTAGTTCCTAAGAAAGGAGGAATGACGGTCGTTAAAAATGATAGCAATGAACTAATTCGTCAATGAACCATCACGGGATGGAGAATGTGCATAGACTACCGAAAACTTAACAAGGCCACTAAGAAAGACAACTTTCCATTGCCATTCATCGATGAGATGTTGGAATGGTTAGCCAAACATTCTTTCTTTTGTTTCCTTGATGGGTATTCGGGTTACCATCAAATCCCAATCCATCCCGACGACCAAAGTAAGACTGCATTCACATGCCCCTACGGGACATATGCATATAGGCGCATGTCTTTTGGCCTATGCAATGCTCCCGCCTCTTTTCAAAGGTGCATGATGTCCATCTTCTCCGATATGATCGAAGAGATCATGGAAGTCTTCAGGGACGACTTCTCCGTCTATGGAAAGACTTTTGATGATTGTCTTTAGAACCTAGACCGGGTCTTACAAAGATGTTAGGAAAAGCACTTGATCTTGAATTGGGAAAAATGCCATTTCATGGTTCGAGAAGGGACAGTGCTAGGACATAGAGTATCCGAACGTGGGATAGAGGTAGACAGAGCTAAAATAGAAGTCATAGAACAGCTCCCTCCTCCCACAAATGTTAGAGGTGTCCGTAGCTTTCTTGGGCATGCAAGTTTTTATAGAAGGTTCATTCAAGATTTCTCCCAGATTGCTAGGCCACTAACAAACCTGCTAGCTAAGGATGCACCCTTTGATTTTAATGATCAGTGCTTAGATTCTTTTTACTACCTTAAGAGAGCACTTATCACTGCGCCAATCATTCAACCCCCTAATTGGTCACTCCCTTTTGAGATAATGTGTGATGCAAGTGATTACGCTATTGGTGTTGTCCTAGGATAGACTAATGATAAGAAACATCATGCAATATCTTATGCTAGCAAAACACTAACTGGGCCGCAACTAAATTACGCAACAATCGAAAAAGAATTGCTGGCCATAGTGTTTGCTATAGACAAATTTAGATCCTACTTAGTTGGAGCAAAGGTGATCGTGTACACCGATCACACAGCTCTAAAGTACCTGCTCACTAAGAAGGATGCTAAACTAAGATTAATAAGATGGATCCTACTACTCCAAGAATTTGACTTAGAAATTAGAGATAAAAAGGGAGTAGAAAACTCGGTAGCCGATCACTTGTCTAGAATGCAAATCGAGGATAAACAGGATCTGCCTATCAACGACTACCTTTGGGATGACACACTTCTTAGAGTTTTAGACGCCTATCCATGATATGAAAACATAGTCAACTACTTAGTAGCAGGCCACATACCACCGGGTTAGACAGGAAGAAGCTTATCAAAGAGAGCAAGGTCCACCTATGGGACGAACCTTATCTTTACAGAGTCCGTCAAGATGGCATGCTCAGAAGGTGTGTGCCCATGAATAAGGCAGTCAAGATAATGGCAAAATGCCATGGAGCAGAATATGGTGGCCATTATGGAGCATTTGGGACCCACTCCAAAATCTAGCAAAGTGGATTCTATTGGCCTACCATGTACGAAGATACGAAAGACTTCATGAAGAAATGTGCAAGATGCCAAAAGCACGGGAACATCAACACTCGGGATGCAATGCCACTTACAAACAACTTGCAAGTTGAACTATTCGATGCATGGGGCATAGACTACATGGGTCCATTCCCCCTATCCCAAGGTTGCGAGTACATCCTGGTGGCAGTAGACTATGTGTCCAAGTGGGTCGAAGCAATGACATGCAGAGCAGCTGACTCCGCACATGCAATAAGGATGTTCAAAGAAGTTATATTCCTGCGCTTTGGCACCCCAAGACTGGTCATTAGCAATGGAGGGAGCCACTTCATTGATAGAAGGTTCTGATATTTCTTGACAGAGGTGGGGGTAAGGCATAACATTGGAACACCCTATCATCCCCAAACAAGCGGACAAGCAGAAACATCTAACAAACAAATCAAGAACATTCTACAAAAGACCGTTAATGAGATGGGAACTGGCTAGAAATGTCATCTACCAGAGGCGTTGTGGGCGTATTGGACTGCATACAAGACCCCAATTGGTATGACACCATACCAACTTGTATATGGAAAGACGTGTCACTTACCGGTAGAACTGGAGCATAAGGCTCATTGGGCAATAAAGAAATGGAATATGGACTTGTCCTTAGCCGGAAGAAATAGAAAGTTCCAAATCTCTGAACTTGAAGAATGGAGAGAGAAAGCCTATCACAATGCCAGAATTTACAAAGAAAGAACAAAGAGATGGCGTGACAAGAGAATTAAGCAAAAGGAATTTCATCCTGGGGATAAGGTTCTCATGTTCAACTCAAGGGTCAAGTTATTTGGCCATGGAAAGCTTCAGAGCAAGTGGGAAGGTCCATTCCTTGTGATTGATGCCACGACGCATGGAGCTGTGATGATCCGGGACATCGACGGAAACATCTTTAAGGTAAATGGCCATTGTCTTAAAGTTTTCCATGAACATGAACCTTTAGAAAAAGAAGTTGACATGGTAGAATTTAAACTTAATACAAAATTTTAAATCTACATGCCCTTCTTTTTAATATTTCTGCCCAGTTTGATGAAATAAACACTAAAACAAGCTTGTTACACATCTTTTTGCATAATATTTAATAAAATAGGATTAGAGAAGGAAGGGGACGATGTGGCACTATAGGTGGGCCACTGAACACCCCAAAGGTGGGGTCGGCCGACCCCCTCTAAATAGGCTTTAGGCCATGCCACGTCAAGGTTGAGTGAGGAGAGTTCAGAAACGAAAATTGGAACTCCAGATTCAAAAAAATGGGGGTCACCCGACCCCTTATTTTTGAGATTTGAACTTTCTAGGAGTCTCGGGATGTTATCCAAACATTCCCCGATGCTCCATTTCAAATTTTGAACCTCTCGTGTCCAACAACACCTATTTATCCTCCCCTTCTCCTTCTTCCTCCTCTCACTTCATTCTTTCTCATCTCCACCACAAATCAGCCTCTCCTAACTTGCCCATCTTGCCAAGAGATTCACCTCCATGGCTCCTCCAACCAAGAACCATAGCAAGGCAATCCGCCCTGGATCTCCACGCCCTCAAAGGTCACTAACCGAGAGCTTAGAGCTAGCCCTGGCTGTGAACGTGTTAGAGCCAGAGCCCTTGGCCATGGTGCCACCAGCCGGAGGGCCGACGGCCCCCATGTGGGGGTCGCCTGACCTCCCCCCGAGGCTCCCAGCGCACCACGTCAGCCTTTCGTTCGCTCACCCCGTGCAGGAACAACGGCAAGACCCCTGCATGTTCCGCGACGCCGGTTCGGCCTACCACTGGCCAACTCGTGCTATGGGAAAAGGCTCCAATGGCCGCCAACCCGTAGGCCATCACCATCTCGTCGGACACGATCCATTCCTCCTCCTACTCTCCGTCCACTCCTACCTTTTGGAGGAACCACCAAGTGGTGGGTGGTGGGCTGGGGAAGGGGAAGGTGTTGATCTCGTCCCTAAACTCTAAGGAAAAGATGGAGTTGCGGGAGTCTCTTGACTCCTCCGCAAGTCCATCCATTCGCCGGAAGATGGATCCACTACCGATCAATGGAGCGCCCGGGCAGTTTGAGGAAGAACCAGAGAAGGGCGACATCGAAAAGCTCCTCCAAGTCACCACCACCCTTAGAAACAAAAATAGGGTTTTAGAGGAAATGGTGTCCGAGCTTAAGATGGAAAATCTTGAGTTAGAGGATTACTTCCGCCATCTGCGCACTAGCACCAACGCGAAGCTTAAGCGTTTTGCGTAGGCAATTGGGCGGGAGGACCTCCTCAAGCCTCCATCTCCCTAGAATAAAAGTAATTTAATGTAGGCACTCTTAGGTTTGCTTTCATCTTTTAATTTCCATTTTTTAATTTCCACAATGTAAAGTGCCTACCCATCTAAGATTCTATGAATAAAGTTGTTTTTCGTCCTACTGGTGTGTTGCCACCAGTAGGACACCTGCACTTGACGGTTTCCTTCTATTTGAATTCAGAATGCATGAAATTTCTAAGTGTGGGGGGTCGCCCGACCCCCTAACTCTGTGTCTGAGCAATCTTGAACATGGGACGGGGTTAAACATAACTGTTGACACTTCTTAACGCAACCACCGGATATCAGCAACGGCGTCAGAAGTGTCTGTGGGTAACTCTATTTACTATTGAATGATTCTGCAAGCGCACAGAATATACCGCTGTAGCACTTCACCTAGGAGTATTCCGAGGTATCATAATTTATATTTTCCTAAGGGAAAGCGGCTAGGTGTGTTCAACAAAAAGGGGAATGAGATTCCTTATGTTTACTAATGTCTGGTATCAACTAGTGAGTAAGGGTGATAAATAAAGAATAGGAAGGGTAGTGGTGATTCCAAACTCCTATGCTAAAGGTAAATGGTAGTGCTAGCTAGGTGGGAGGACAACGAGTGAGTAAAGGACTCCTATGTATCTAACTTGACTTCTATGACTTACTTTAATAGATAATTGTCTTAACTAGGTTAGAGCCTTACTAACTGTGTGCGAGGGATAGCCGAGCTGGTAAGACGCTTAGAAGGTTTTTCACCTAACCCCTTACCAAAAGTGACTATTGGGCTTATGGACGCCTTACCTTTTAAGAACTAGCCTGCATGTGAGGAGAACCTAATGCCGCCCACGATCTGTCACCTACTAGGGAGTGCGCTCCTACTTTCCGTTCAA
>DXKC01010317.1:0-13345 GCA_031170775.1 Cymbopogon citratus
AGCTGTGCAGGTATCCTGCCTGTGAGTTTGTTGTTGCTGACATCCAATGCAATCTGCAGCTTCCATAGACTACCAAGGGTGACTGGCAAATATCCACTGAAATCATTGTTGTTGAGCCGCAAGAATAGCAGCTCCGTGCAACTGCCAAGCTCTTGTGGTATCGACCCAGTAAGCCTATTCGTATATACATCAAGGTACTGCAAACTTCTCATCTGCCCAAATTCTGGTGGTATGTGACCTGAAAATTGATTTTGTGACAAGTTCAGCCTGTACAGGTGGGTTAGGTTGCCTAATTCTGGCGGTATGTTGCCAGTCATATTGTTATTGTGGAGTAGAAGTTCTTCCAGTTTTACTAGCCTTGATAACTCAGGTGGCAAACTTCCGGTTATCATATTGCTCGCCACATCTAAGATAGTCAAATTGGTGCTTGAAGCCCAGGTTTTAGACAAATTTCCATGAAGTCTGTTCCTCTCTAGGTTTGCAAACCAAAGGTGTGGGTATGGCCCCAAACTTGATATGTCTCCGGATATTTGGTTAGATGCCATGTCAAGTATAAGCAGGCTCCTGCATGTCTCAATATATCTAGGAACAGGGCCAGTGAACATGTTTACAGAAACAGTAAATTGTCTGAGGTTCCCCTGACTGCAAAACCCAGATGGCAATTCTCCTGACAGAGAGTTGTTGGCAAGATCGAGCACTGCCAGCTTTGTAAGATTTGAAACTCCGAGAGGCAGAGAACCGGACAGCTTGTTACTAAAGATTTGAAACATTTTCAAATCTGTGAGGTTGGTGAGAGTTTCTGGAATTTGACCTGAAATTAAATTAGTGGCCAAATGCAATGTTTGCAGGCCAACCAGACTACCAATCTCTTCTGGGATTGACCCCAACAGCTTATTTTCATACATCCAAATCTCGTAGAGGCTACTAAGGTTCCCAAAGCACTGTGGAATACGGCCTACAAGCTGGTTTCTGCTGAACTGGAGACTCTGCAAGTGAATAAGATTACATAGAGTGGACGGAATTGACCCTGATAGCTGGTTGTAGTAAAGGCGCATCAGGCTTAGTTTGGTCAAGTTGCCTAGGCTTTCCGGTATCGGGCCGCTCAAGAAGGCGCCGCTTAGCTGTAAATACTCTAGGCCAGTGACCTTGCCAAGCTCCTCAGGAATGGACCCTGTGAGCAAGGTTTGGTGGATGGTAAGCTGAACCAGCCTAGTTAGGTTGCCAAGGGATGCAGGGATGGTTCCTGTGAGGCTGTTCAGAGAAAGCTCCAACACGCTAAGGTTTCCCATGTTACCCACCTCCCATGGTATCTGTCCATGGAGCTGGTTGCCGGTGAGATCAAGGTGGAACAGACCAGGAAAGGAGGTGATGGCCACTGGGATTTCTCCATGAAGGCTGTTGTAACTGAGGTCGATATACTGCAGGAATGGGAGCGCAGAGAAGTTGAGCTCACCGAGGCGGCCGTCGATGCTAGTGTTCGGAAGGTCGATGCGGACCACTGCCAGTGGCATGGCGCGGTGACCATGGTGCACGGCATCGCAAACAACGCCTGTCCAGTTGCTGCTGCATGGACTGGTTCCTGGCCGCCATGAGTCCAGCAGCGACGGTGAGCTCCGTAGGGTGGACTTCCAGCGGAGGAGTGCTGCTTGCTGCGACCATAGATGCACACCACCAGTGGAGTTGGAAGCGTTGGCGTGCAGCAAGAGCAGGCATGTCTGGCACATGGCCAGAGTAGCTATTAGTTTTAATAAGGCACCCATGGCAGAAGAGCTCCCAGGTAGCCTGGGATCGAACAGCTTGGCTGGAGAGCATGTATGTAGGTAGTAACAAGTTGCTGAGAGGCTTGAGAGTGAAATAATATAATGTTAGAAGAGGCAAACTCAAGCAAGTGTGTACTCCGTACTACTCTCAAGAATTCCTCTAGGACTTCACGGGCACGGGCATCGTGTGTGCGACTCAGTCTTCGGAGACTTCTGACCAATTCCTCCAATATCCCAAAAATATATGTCGCTATAATATTCCAGAAACTTGGATTCAAGCATCGACTATATAACATTAATACCACAATTCATATTATGGAGTAGAGTTTTGTAACATCCTGGTCCATTTCGTTTTGGACTGTATCATATGGACATATAGAAATAATGGTGACCCACCAGGAACTTCGACAAAGAATTGAACAACCGGTCATGGCGGTCATCCAAAATCCAGAATAGATTACTTCATGATATGAGGCACAAGATTCCAGGTTTCAAAACTTTTGTCAAAACATCGCTTTCAGAGACAAATTTGTTGAAGAGTCACAGCATATAGGTAAGAAAAAATGACTCCGAAGACAATCAGTTTTGGAGTATCTAATTAAATTGGAAATATCACCTTTGAATATGTATTCCAACGGTACAAAATTAACTGCGTGATTTTGCTCATATATGAAGGTCTCAAACTAGATAAATAAAAATAGTAACATTTATATCTCTACAAATAAATTCATTAAATTACACGATTCTTATTACAAATTATAAACTAAATTTGGTATACATGATTAATATACTTAAATGTTTTGACTTTATTTTAATGTTTACGACCACTCTCGTACCTGTTCACGGTAAACATTTCCTCCAATAGAGGCGTCATCATTCTGTGACTATGGACCAAATTTGTGTTTTTTGTAAGAATTGTGTGATGGGTATTATGTTGTAATAAAACAGTCTATATGCACGTCGTTATCAGGATGCTCTACATTATACTCCTTGTCAATGTCAATGGGATCTGCTTATAGCTATCCTGGAGCGCAGCCTTACTTCGTCTTTTGCTCCCTTCTGTGGGCCCACTGCAAAGACCAAATCAGTGACAACCTACTGATCTATTTCCATATTGATGTATGATTTAGATCGAATTAATTATGATAAGTACTATTATTCTACGTATTAATGAGATGGAGGATGGCAAAAACTATCAGCTAATGCTTTGTAACACCCTAAATTTTGCATATTTTTAAAATAGTTAAAATGATTTAATTATGCACTTTGGTGAGCATTCAAAACCTAGAAAAATACAAATTTTGATGAATTAAAATCTATCATGAGGTTAGCTACATGTTTTTGCATACATGCCGCTGCATTATTTTGTTTGTAATGTGTGGTTTTGACTAGAGCTTAAAAGGTTTTCAAAATTTATTTGGAAAAGTTCACTTGAAAAGCTATTGAAACTGAAAAAGGATTTTCTTCTCTGTTTTGGCCTAGCTCTGTGAGCCCAGCCGGCCTTTCTTCTCTCTAGGCCGAAGGCCTTTCTCTCCCTTTTGGCCCGAGTCGGCCTGTTTGGCTTTTTCTTTTTCTTCTGGCCCGCCGGCCTTTCTCCTCTTCTCAGCCCGGCAAGCAGCAGCCGGCCTGCTCGTTGTTCTCCATTCGGGCCGCATGGCCGAGGCCCAGTCCAGCTCCCGCCTCCCTCTTCACTTCTGTTTTTTTCTGACGTCCCGGGCCAGCTCGTCAGGCTCGTCTCCTTCTTCCTCCAGCTCGTGTTCGACACGGACACTGCCGAGTCCATGCCGGCCTTGCCTCCTCCCGATTTCGCGTGTTTTCCACACAAGTTTGCCCCATATAAGCCGCGCGTCCAAGCCCCATCGCCTCACCTTGTTTCCCTAGTAGTTTTCCACCGCCAGTTGAGCTTAATAACATTGTCCTTGGTAAAACTTGATAAAATGTGATAGAATGATGATTTCTAATGATCATGTGGTTTGGGTTTGCATAACTATATGCTTAATAAGACGCTTATCAACTAAAAGCTTATCGCAGTTAAACAGTGTATACCTTTTGAGCTTTATAACCCTATGTTATATTTGTTGAGTACGACATGTACTTACGCTTGTTTGTTGAGTACGACATGTACTTACGCTTGTTTTACATTCAATATTTGAAAAATCCCAGATGGATAATAGATGAAAGCTGGACTGAGAACTACCGTGATGAGTATTAGAGTTGGAGTCAACCAGTTGACGTTCCAGAAGTTATTGAGATAGTTATCTTTTATTTTCCTCTAAGCTGTGTAATAGACTAAGTTTTGAATATTCATTTGTTATGTAATAAGCACTTTGTGAAGGTACTATTTAAAATTTGTAAGCTTATATGTGCAACCGTTCTGGGGTGCGTATGAGACCTTTTATATATCCTATTTTGTTTTCATGAAAATATGGGTGTGACATGCTTGAATGCGATTCTCTGTATGGTAGCACTTTTCTGTTCTACGTACTAAGAGCCTGTTTGGACAAACTAGGACTAGTGATTAGCCAACTAGTAAGATCATTAGTCCATATAGTTGTGCATTAAGGACAATGGACTAGTGAACTAACTACTAATTAATTCTTGCACTTATTGTTAGTCTACTCACCGGTCCACCTGTTTTGATCCTCATGAGCATTTAGTTAACTACCCCCTCTATCTCAATTTGTTGGTCATTGTAGCATGCACATGAATACATGAATGCCAGGAGCTCATCCAGATGCATGCATGCGGCTTTGAACGAGGACACCAAAAAGGACATCTAGAATGACATTTAAATGAGGACAGAAGCAGTAGTTGTTAGTTTATTGGATTCAAACAGGCCTTAATTGTGTGTGCTTTGAAAGCTGCTAGAAATGCAACATCATTTGATGATGGGCCCATTCTAGGCCCGAAATATTTGGTGTTGGGCTTGGGTGCACACATGAGCCTCTGATCACATGGCCCATCTTCCTCCTGAGACAACTTTCCGGTTGTGTATATATATATATATATATATATATACAGAAGCCGACTGCTGCCTAGCTGCTCTTCCGATCGACAACAGCATTACGACTGGCAGCTGCCAAACCTGCAGCCACTGTCGTGCTACTAACTACCTAGTCCCAGCACGCAGCCATGTCCAAGTCCCTCTCACAGTTCAGCAAGGCCCTCATCAGGATGCTCAAGCTTAACGTCCTCGTCGTCACCGAGGCGCCAGATGCTGGGCGCGTGGCGATGCCTTCGCCGCTGGACGCGCTCCGGTCGTCGTCAGCGGGCGGCGTCGCCGTGTGCAAGGTCGAGGGTGGCCTACTCAGGTCCTCCTCCGTCTTCCCTTACTTCATGCTCGTGGCTCTGGAGACCGGCGGGTTCATCAGGGCGCTCCTACTCCTGCTGCTGATCTACCCCGTCCTGTGCCTGCTTGGCCAACGCGAACCGGGTGCCTCCGTGCAGACGTGTGCACCCTGCATCGACGGCTAGGATTCGATAACGGCAACGTCCCACGATTCAGTTACATCTACGGCATGATCAACTAATCCCGTCTCAAACCCGTAATATCCTTGCATTTAATGCGACCATATGCTCCGGTCAGCTTCCTTCTCTTGCAAGCCAGACAGCCACCTTCCTATGCAAGCCACCCGTGATTCAGATTCCTCCCCTCCCTTCCGTCTCATCTCTCTCCTGTAGTCCCGTCCCGTCTCCCTACCTCCCACTCCAGCGCCGCCGCCGCCGCCGCTCATGGCTGGACCCTCGCCGGAGCGCGAGGCCTGAAGGAAATCGCACAGATCGGGAATCCCTGAATACAAACCAATCGGTTCATCGACAAACCAATCGGTCCGCCGGCCGGAGCTTCTTGGCACGGTGGTCCTTGGCACGGCACTCCCCTGGTCGGCGGTGCCCACTAAAACAGCGGTGCTGCCGCGAGTGATGAGAGGTCGCTGCAACTTTCTTATGCAGGTTCGATGCCATTGTGCAGTGCTGCATTGGCCCCTTCGCACGCAACAATTTCCCCTGCTCGTCTTGTAAGTCTGCTGGCCACCTGCTACTTGCTCCATAAAATGTTTGAACCAAAATGGTGCCTCCAATCAGTCAGATGCAGACAACTTCTTGTGAGACTCCTTATTGGAGCTTTTGTTAAAACATTTCAAGGTCAGTACCTAACTGTATTATTGCCTCTTTCAGTATACTCTGTATATCAGCATTGTATAGTTATTCAGTTCTTAATTTGTGTATTTCAATATTGCTTAGAATGATTTAGACTTTCTGGAATGATCTGCTCCTTTATTCAGGACCTAAGTTTCTATTTGCAGCGATTAATAAGTTGTCTCTATTTGGTCTTTACATGTATGCGTTCTAGGTTCCAGAAGAGCAATACTGATCAGGATTCAGGCTGGATGTGATAAGGTTTGTAAGTCAATCTCTTCGCCTAGATGCATTGAGTTGTTTATTTCTGTGCCTAGTTTAAGGTTGCTAATCCAAGCCCTTGAACTAAGTACAGTCACTATGGATGCCATTTTAAGGTTGCTAGAAGAAAGACTGTAGCTTTGTGCCATGATAACACTGACGGCTGTTTGCAAGTTAGATAGAACTAAGTACAGTCTTTATTATCTTTGCGTGTAGCAGTAGATAGAATGATAGATACACGAACAGTGGACTACAGCTGCACATTGACATTGAACACAACTTATTTGCATATTGCAGCCAATTTGATAGTACTTACCTTTCAGAAACCTATTTGCATTTTGCAGCCAATTGGATAAGTTGCATGGTAATGATCTTAGCCTTTATTATTTTTTTGGTACTTCACAGCATTATTATTGAAAGGAAATTGATTGCTAGCTGATTTAACTTTTGATGTTGAAGCGCAGCTACTTTCATGATCTGATTTTATGACTGACAAAGTTTTAGATAAACTAATCTTGCATGATGTAGGGGGGCTACAGTGAGGTAAATTTTCATTTGCAGATATATATTTTGTAGCGGGAATCTAATTGTAGTAATATCGACTAGACACGGGTGAAATGAAAGATGAAATAGATGCAGCTCATTTGTCAGTCTGATTTGTTTAATTAACAAGTGAAGAGAAGTAGTTATCAAAAGGTGTGTCAGGTATACTAGTTTTTAGCTGTGGTGTATCCTGGTTGGCATAATTAGCCAATGGGTCGTCAACAACAAAACTAGTACCTGGGTGAAATTGGTAGTTCTGAAAATGTAGAAACTAGTGCTCTCATATCCATGGTTGAGAAATGAAAAGTTGAGAACGTAGTAGGGGATAGTAAATTCAGACTATAGTTACGTGGTAATAGCCAAGAAGAGAATATTGTTTGAAGTTTGGGTCATCATAATATAAATCTCGTTTGACCATTTTGGGTGCTAGTGCATAAGGTTTGGGCTGGTTGGTATTATCCTTTTTTCCACATTTGATTATGCTTTATGGAAACTATAACGTTATGCTCTGAAACCCAATGCTTATTGACACCGTATCCTAACTAGTGATGATGGTGCTTTCAGCTTCACAAACTTTGAATAGTAGATTAGAGGGATCACACTTTTTCTCTTCTTTTTTCCCTAATATTTCACAAGATCTGCATGAATATTAGAATGTTAAAAAAAAGTGAATAGCATATACTCTAGTACGATATTGGCAAAGATCCAAAGATGTACTGGGATGCATTTTCCATGTTGATATAATGTATAATTTCTTGAGGTGATTCAAATGGGACATTTGAGGTGTTTACACCTAAAGTGTACTAATAGATGCCAAAACTGTTATCTGTAAATAATTTTATCTCTGAATATTTCTTTACTGACATGTTCAGTATTAAACACAAGTGGGCCATTGCAACAGATTCATGTCATTTTTATTTCTTGTTTCCTCCTTTACAGTTGTTGATACATGATTGCAATTCCTCTGTTTTCGCCCCAGTGATATACCAATGGCGCAGTTTGTGCAGCCTCATGTGGCACACATAATCAGATGGAGGCTGCTGCAGTACTGCTTATTGAATGAATATGGTTGGCCTGTGCTGAGATGAAACAAAGCTGAACATAGTGAGGCAACAGGTGGAAAATTTTGTTTCAGAGCCGTGGAATTTGAAGATGCATGTGGGTGATCTGGAAATATGCAAGAGTAGGAGGCAAATTGTGGTTGGTTGAACAGTTTTAGTTGCATTGTGTAGTGTTGGGTGTGTTTTCTGACCAAAACGTGGAATTGATGTAGTATGTCATGTATGAATTGTTCTCTTATGCAATGAATGAAAAAGCGGTACCAATGTTTCAGCTATGTATTTCTCTCATATGCAAAGAATGTAATTGTGTGGCAGCTATGTATTCCATATGTACATTTGGGGGGAAAATCTAACTGTTCTGGATTGCAACTTCTCATAGCCGGGAGCACCCAACCGAGAGTGCGAATTCTTTCTTCTCTTGCTTAATTGGAGAAGTAGAAGCTGCACCGTCACAATGAATTTTTTAGAAATCTTCAGTAGGGTCGCAGCATTGGGCCCCGAACATGTTGGTCATTTATGCAGTGCAACATAGGTTACAAATCGTTACATGCGGGACATCCAAATGACTCATATTTGATGTAAGAGACCTGCATTTCAAACATTCATATTTATTTCATAATATCACATTTACAATGTCATTCATGCAATTTTTTGAGCATGAAACAGCATGTGCTCTGCCTTGCGTTAGGTAGAGGTGAATAGTAAGTAACAGGTACAACAGGTTCACATGCTAGTTAAATCGTTCTCAGCTAACAGAGAAATGAAAACTAAAGAAGCTAATTTGGTTCTCCGGCTTGCTTTGGCTCTCCATGTTAGTAAACTATACATCTGGAAAGAGCTGTTTGCTTTGGTTCTCCAGTGTCTTTACTTTCATGCGGTAGTACTTCTGTTCCTTGTTCTTACATTTTTCTCTAGTTCTTCGTGATGTACCCTTTCCTTGCTCCACCTGTAAGAGGGAAACACACAGAGTGGCATCTCCACATTCAGTAATCATCAAACAAAATGTGGAAATAACAGGCTTTCGTTGCCACCATCTCGGTGTTCTTTAAGCCAAATTCTGTCACAGACACCAAATCCAAATGAAATAGCTACCTTGATGCACCATGACCGTTAAAAATTGGTTGCATAATTGTGCACTGATCATCAACATTGAAGTTAGGAAAGCTACACAAGATGCTCGCTAACAATGGAACACACAGGCACTATACTAGTATATCTAGTACACATGCTTTCAGACGTCCATACTAGCTCCCAGTAATAAGATAATCAATGGAATGCAATTGAAGGATGATAAGCATTCAAACATCCACAATTAACCAAAATTAATAATAGGTTAGTTGCTGCTGCTCTTACTAAATAATAAATTATCAAATCAATTGAGCATCACTTTTTATCTCAGATTAAATTAGAGCAGGGAACAAGTGTGCTCCCTTTGCAAAGATCAATATAGTTAATCCACATTGCAGCATCTTGTATATATGACCCATAGAGAATCCGTAAATGCACGCCAGTGAGGTGGGGGCCCTTTTGGCCCTTGGGCTTACACTATCCATTCCCACGCTTAAATGTAGCCACAAAAGACTGACATCCATAATCCATTATCAATCGCTGGAACTTGGAAAACAAACAGCAACTAAAATAAAGGTATTGTAGTTGGTGATGCTTAAGTAGTTAATTTAGGTAACACAATCAAATGGATAGTGCTGAAAGTTGACTTCGGTAGTAGTTCAGATAAGGGCCATTTTTTGGATCTTCCACGCTGCACGGCTTTATTTCCTTCTAAGAGCCAACTTCATATCACACAGCATGCGCATAAAAAAAATAACCTAGTCGATAAATAAAAAGGATTCATGGCTCAGTACCAGATGAAAAAATAGTAGAGTAAAATGATTGAAAACCTAAAATATACACTAAGTATAGTGCAATTAATTAGTTAAAGAGATGTCTAGCTCACAAAACTTGTTTTTAGCAACTAGGTAGGATTATCAAGCTTCGGTGGCCAACTTGGCCTCCAGCGTGCTACTATCCACCAAAAAGGTTACGAAAAAAAACTCAAATCAAAAGGCAACGGTAAAATAATAGCGACGCTAACTACGGCCATCACTTATGACTTGATGCCAAAAAAAGGTCACCTGAATCCACACACAAAATCGATATATGTTTAATTTAAAAATCACGGCGGAATATCGGGGTATACGCATTGGCTCAAATGGGAAGTATTATAACAAAAATTTCTGAAAAAATTACATGTTACACATGTTCTTTGCAAAATCTTCACTAAAACAAGGTTTACATTAAAGAATTGATATTTGCAACATACAGCTGTGTATAGGGGCAAGTATATGATATAAGTTGAGAAAAATCCCCACTTATTCATAGAACTCAATCCTCAGGTACAACAAATGAGATCCAACTGTAAAGATTCTCATCATTAGTAGTAGGTGATAAGCGCACCTGAGGGAGAACATAACAATGACCAATTTAATTTGTAAGCCCAACTACAATGGTCATACTGAATCAACCACCTGTGTAACTACACAAACTGCTCAATGTAGGAAACATGCCTGAGTTTTGCTTCCCAATTTGAAACAAAAGCTTCACAGCTACAACTTCTCCATCAACCTGACCAGTTTATGTGAATGAAACATTATAAAGCAAATCAATCTAATGTAAACAATGATAAGTCACAAAAATAAATAAGCCTGCATACCTTGCAGATACTGGGAGTGAGATCAAAGTCACTGAAGCAGCATTGCATCAGTGAAGGGAAGAAAACTGACCACAAGAAACAGCAAAAAAAAGTGATAACGATGGAACCAAAATCTGCCAAAATACATAAATAGAAAATAAAGTCTGCATAATAGTTTACTCAATGTTGGAAAGGAATGCTAGCTACTAACAAGGCTGCATTTGCTCAGATCATATGATGAATTCGATACAGATAAATGGTCCCAGAGCTTTGAGTCTACAAGGTCAAAAGAACCAGACAGAATGCCCCTCTGTCAACATAAGTGAAATAAGACAAATACTTAAAAGAATTAATAACTTTTGAAAACATCGACACGAAATAAAAACAACTAAATACCAACATACGTGCAATCTTAATATTACCATGAAATCTAAGGTGTGTGCACCTCCCTGATTGATCCACCTTCCTCCCCTAAAAATGATTCCATATGCCATCAAGGCACACTTTTGTAGCACTAAGCTTGGTAGAAACCCCTTGCACAGCATGGAGCATACACTCGGTGGAGTTACTTTATATCCAGCTTCGTGGTCAGCTCAGCAACACTCTCACCAAATACAACCCTTGTGTCAGCATAAGCAAGCATCAGCTTCTCAACACATTTCAGCATGTTCTCCATGTTACGGTTAAAGCGCTCAATGCAGACTTGTTGGTACTCCCTATCTGCATAATGGAAATCCAAAATACAATAACCAAGATCGACATTCACGTATTTCATAAAAGCATAAAAGAGCTTAGCCATGGCTGCTTTCTCAGTGGATGCCATATCGCCAGAGAACATGAATGGTTCAACAGAGACATCAACAAATGTTTTGAAATGACCACCACCCATTTTGACAACATGGGTATTAGACACACCACACCCTGAGCTTCTTGATAGCTTCTTTGTAGATGCTAAGCAGAGTATTGCAAGAACCATCTTACAAAACTTCTTGCATGCAGTTAAGCAATTACCATACTAGACCATAAATCAACTTTACGAATATATAGCAACTGCTATCAGTGAGATAATTATGACCTCATGAATCAACCTAACTGAATAACAACGTGCAGCAAATGAACCACACTCGAGAGCTATACACAGGGAAACTCAGCCCAATCTGTAGATAAGCACCAACCAATAAATAAAAGAGGGAGGGGGGATAGGATTGGTTAATAACTAGTAATGCTAGCTGCCACAAGTTTAGCAATTTCTTATGCTTGTTAGGAATAAAAAACTAGTAATGCTACCACATATAATTCTGCATTTCTGCCCCAGCAAACATAACTAGATCAAATGGAAATCAAGCCTGATTCAGTAAACAACTTCATTACTTAACACCCAAACGATTCTCTAACCCTAAAATAAGTAATCTCTATCGCATTTTGGATCCAGTCAACTAACACAACACTCAATTTTCATTCTGACAACAAAAAATTTGGATAATCCATGGCAAATTGCCACAACTAACGTGATACCCTAAAATCCAGACTGTATATGCGATTCAAACAAAAATGCAGAGCCCGCTTAACGAATCTGTTCACCTCCTTCCGTCGAGATTCTGCACGAATCATACCCATCTTGGGGCGCCAATCCGGCACAAGGATCAACTGGACAGGATTGGGCACTCTTCAACCTCTTCCTCCGGTTCCTCATCTAGACAAGCAGTAGGTCGGAGATTGGATTTGTCACTACGAGAAATGAACACCTGCGCCCAAATTTAGTATATACATTAATTCATATACGGAAATACCTGCTGGCTGCTGCTTGCTAGCCTCGTTGTGGCTGCCTTGTGCTTCCGCCTCGCCTAGCCGCCGCCCGCCACGGCCGACGGCTTACCGGTTGCCGCCGCGCCCGCATTGCCCCTCGCCCAGTCGCCCGTGTGGGCGGTGCCCTGCGCCCCTACCTGACGCGGTGATGCCGGCGATGTGCGGCTGCGCCGCGCGGCCGTCGCGCGCCCGCTGCCTCCGGCCGCCGCGCCGTTAACCCTAGCTGGCGCCGCCGCCGCTAGCTCGCCCGCTCGCACAGGTACAGCTCCCTCTCATGAGTTCCAAAAAATGGAAGCAGTAAACAGGAACCTCAATAAATGTAGTACCTACTAGCTCAGCAACGGGGGGACCGTAATACATGACTATGAGATCCAAAACATCCGGGAGGTGCTAATGTGGCACGAATCTCTGAACAAGACGTAGGGTGGATAAACTGGTGCGCATGTCCGCACCGAGGCACCCAAACCTTCGGCCCTGCCTGGCCATGACAGGGCTGTCAGAGCCATGGCCTTCGTGACCTTCCTCGGGGTCCGAAAGGACGCGTTCCGGGTGGGCAGGGCTGCGCTGCCCAAGCTGTTCCTAGAGGACGTGAGCGCCGAGGTGTTCGACGTGGTGGTGGCGCCGCCCCGCCGGCGGTGCGTGTGCGTCAGCGCCATGCCGCGGGTGATGGTGCAGCCGTTCCTGGCCGAGTACCTTGGCGTCGACACCGTGGTCGCGCCGGAGATCAGGCAGTTCAGGGGCTACTACTTGGGCATCATGGAGGATGAGAGCGAGGTGCTGCGTGCGGTGGACGTCGGGAAGTTGATCGCCGGAGACAAGGGAGGCGATGGCGGCGGCGGCAGTAACAACGACGTCGTCTTCGGTGTTGCCGGACTTGGGTCCTCTTTCGCTCAGGTGTTCCAAAAGCATTGCAAGGTTTGTATGTCCCAGCTTATTCCAAAATACATACAGATGGTCTCCCATATACTCTTCGGTTACCATATACTCTTCGGTTACTACCAACTGCAGTCACCTTCTCAAAATAAATGGTGCCCGATAAACTCGGCGGTAACTACATACTTACTGCAGTCACCTTCTCAAAATTTGAC
>DXKC01010333.1:0-10575 GCA_031170775.1 Cymbopogon citratus
AAAAGCAAAAATAAATTGAGAACTAAAATGAATTTAAAAATAAAAAAAGCGCGGGACCTTTATTCCCGGTTGGTAATACCAACCGGGAATAAAGGTCGTGATTTATTCCCGGGTTCCAACCTTTTATTCCCGAATCCTTACTCCCGGTTGCATAACCGGGAGTAGAGGGGGTTAGGAACCGGGAATAAATCCCTGTTCTGTACCAGTGAAGGGTTTTAAGGGCTAGATACTACCCGGATGGAAAACTATTGCAGGCCCAACAGAAGACTGGTAGCTCATACACATGGCAAAGCATACTTGCTGGACTAGACTATTTCAGAAAAGGTTATATATGGCGAGTTGGTGACGGGACTCAGATCAATATTTGGGAAGATAATTGGATCCCAGCAAGTCATAACATGAAAGTTCTAACCCCTAGGGGTCACAACTTGGTTACAATAGTGGATGAATTGATTAACCCAGTAACATGTACCTGGGATGCAGAATTGATAACTAGCCTTTTTTGGTCTGTGGATGCAAACAGAATCCTACAGATCCCTCTGACACAAGGAAGAGAAGATGTGGTAGCCTGGCACTTCAACAGAAAAGGTTACTTTTCAGTGGGATCGGCTTATCATACGCAATGGATCCACAAATTTGGCGCAAATAATCTGATTCAACAAGCAGGAGGATCGGGGGGTGAAACGGTATGGTCAAAACTGTGGAAGAAGAATGTTCCAGCAAAAATAAAAATTTTTGGCTGGAGAATTTTGCATGGACTGCTGCCTTGTCGTGGAGTTTTAGCTAACAAGCATATAGGAGATGAGAGTAGCTGTCCAGTATGTAGACTGGGGTGTGAGGACATTAAACATGTCCTGTTTTCTTGTGAGAAAGCAAAGGAAATTTGGCAACTGATGGGAATATCAGTGGAAATAAACAGGTTCATCAATATTGATCGTTCGGGGTCGATGGTGATGGCTGACATAGTCAAAACTTCAAAGAATGTGAGGCACATAAATCAGGTGGGCTTGGCTGAATTGATCCTAACCGGAGGATGGTACATATGGTGGGAGAGAAGGAAGCTTGTCCATGGAGAAATTGTTCAGAATCCGGCAAGAGCAGCTATGTCCATTGCGACGCTGACAACAAACTATCAGAAGGCAGAAAACAAAAGCCCAAGAGTTAGAGTGGGATGGAAGAAGCCGCCTGAAGACTTTCTTTGCTTGAATGTTGATGCATGTTATAATTTGGAACGAAGCACAGGGAGCTCGGGTGCGGTAATCAGAGATGCAAGGGGTTCCTTCATAGCTGCTGCTGCAAAATACTATGAATATGTGTTCGATGCTCACATGACCGAAGCAATGGCGCCCAGAGAAAGTCTCATTTTGGCGCAACATCTAGGTTTTTCACGGTTGCTGATCCAATCAGACTGCGCTGAGGTGGTGGAGCCAATTCAACAGGGAGGTTTTTCAGCGACAGTAAGCATTCCGATCTATGAAGAATGTGCCCAGCTCTGGCAAGATTTTGTTTCTATTTTATTGAGCATTGTAATAGGGAAGCAAATAGTGTAGCAGATAAAATAGCTAGAATGTCTATGCAATCGAAATTATCTTGTAATTAGGTGGATGAACCCCCTAGCAAAATCTTAGAAGCTTTGGTGAACGATGTAATCATGTTCCAAGATCAATAAAGTGTGCCAAATGGCTTCCCTAAAAAAACTACACAAGTGGATCTTACCGTATCGTATCTCAAATTAAATTGGTTGATGTGTGACATATCACATATGGACTCAGAAGCCTGTAGATTAGATTGGATTTTTTTTGTGGGATTATTCCTCATTGAGCCGCCGCTCGTGAAACCCTAGCGGGTTTTACCGGATCCTTGCCGATTTGTGCTGGTGTGCAATTAGGACTTGTAGCCTGGGCGTGTGCTGGAATTCTTGGATTTCCCCATCTTTTGATTGTGGTCGTCGAGGCTGCGGTTGGAAGGGTTACCTACGGTTTGGTTCACATTCATTGTAAGCTGATGGTGTGGGATACTTGCTAATTAGTTCATGTTCATGTGCAAACTAATAAAGCTGCTAGTTCTGAGTTATTTTTGGATTGCATCTTAATTGCTTGAGAACAAAAGATTTAGAATATTTTAATTATTGCAAACTTGTACCGTGAAAGATTGGGCAAAATACTTGGACAGCTTAGGCGTGTCCTCATCAGGTTGACAGCCTATGGCGGGTGAAACAGATGATTATACATTTCACAATCAAACTGTGCTGCCAAGACAGATCAAGGACTGGATATAATATCTCACACATTAACATTCAGTGATAATTTTACGGATTGCATACCACTATATTAGAAAATGCAAGACTTAATCGATAGTTTTACAGGAATCACACTTACAGGTATTACAGTTTACACCACTCCTCGAAAAGAATAAGACTGCAAAAACATATTACACGTTGCTGAATGACCATGCATGCATATGATCCATCTCATCAACAACCACAAAGGCAGAGAACCATATGGACGGTTGCCCCATTCGAAATATTATAGTCTGCTAGGGTGCGATCGTCCTCCAGCTGTTTGGCACCAAAGATGATGCGTTGTTGAAAGGGCCGATTACCATCCATCTCATAGATCTTCACCTTGACATCAAGGATTGTATCGGAGAGATCAACCTCAAGAGTGTGGGTCTTTCCATCTAGTGTCTTCGCAAAGATCCGCATAGGACCTCTTGGAAGCTGGAGGACAAGAAGAAGGGTGGACTCCTTCCTAATGTTATAGTCCGCCAAGGTACGACGGTTGTCCTTGAGCTGTTTATTGGCAAAGATGAGGCATTGTTGATCCGTAGGAAAGCCCTCACTATATTCTATCTTGGTCTTCACATTGCCAATAGTAGTATCTAAGTTGTCAACCTCAAGATAGATGGTCTTGTCTCTTAGCGTCTCTTTTACATAGATTTGCATCTTTTCTTCAAGGTCAAAGCGTGGACTTATGTTGAATGTTATAATCAGCCAATGTAAGATTGTCCTCAAGTTGCACTCCATGAAAGACAAGGTGGTGTCGTTCCAGAATCTTTGCCTTAACTTTGCTTATATGGTATTCCCCAGGTTAACCATGAGGCAGATTGTCGTGCCATTGGCGTTCTTCACAAAGATCTGCGGCATGCTGAATAACAAAAGCACACAAACATCACCAATCTTTTAGACAAAGTACATGTTTTCATCGAGCTTTTATTTTGGTAGACAATAATTACAATTAGAGAGGCGAATGCTAAACCAACCAGGACATATATAATACGGAGTATTACAAAAGCTAGCGCGCACTTGACAGTTGCTATGTATTTTGAAAACAGAAACGCAGCCCTGAATTTCCACTAGCACAAAAAAATTAACAAAAGAGATAAAAATTTGGAGTTGTCATTGTTTATCATGTTATTCCTTTTATGTATATGTAAACTATAATCCTAACAATAAATCATCTAGATTCCATGCCAAGAACTTGTAACATGAATTCCTGTAGGACCGAAAAGGCGGCCAGAGGGGGGGTGAATGGAAGCCTCAAATTTTTCTTTCGAAAGACAGATCATAGGCTCTATCACCTTCCCTCTGAAAAACTTTCCTAAATACGAAACAGCACCCAACAGAAAAGTTCTCGACTGGAACAGAAACCTGTAGGAACCAACGGATCAAGAAATGGAATCCGGCAACTGAGAAACTCACCAAAGCACCACCTGGCCCTGCCCAGTCGGCTGAGCCAGCTTGACCACTCGGCTGAGCCGGGTCAGTCGGCTTAGCCGGCCTGGCTGCCTGGCTAGGCTTCAAGTCGGCTGAGCCGACTCCCCAGCCAGCCTAGCCGGCTCCCTCGTCGGCCTAGCCGATCTCCCCAACCGGCCTAGCCGGTTTGCTCGGGAATAGCCCGAGCAAGATCCCAAAAATCTCAAATATTCTCCAAATCAAATCCAATTACAACCAAATTTTGACAGTAGGTTTCTGATGCAATTGGTGAGCTAACTCTAGGAGATCATCACTCAGATCCGAGTAAAACTCGAGAAATCACAAAAGAAAAGAAAAGGGGATCTCGGGAGGACCTAGAGCAAGAAATACAAAGTTCTTCGATCTCATGAGGTTTTAGAGCAATTCCTCTGGTGGAAAGCCTCTACTCATGTCATAGATCCAGTCAGGGCAAAAAGAACAGATCGAAAAGCTCTAGAAACGAAGAAATCGTAAAGTTCTCGAAGAGGGAGAGGATGAACTCGAGATGAACTTCAAGAACGCGATTCAAACACAAATTCAAGCCATGAATCCAAAAGCCCAGCGGGCACGCACACTCTAAGGGGTGTTCTTCCTATGAACAAAGGGAACAAAATATTTGGTGACCTCTCTCTAGCAATCCATGGGGGAGGAAATAAAAACCTAGCCACTAGAAGGAGAAAACACAAAATGGGAGAGGTGAGTTGGAGTTGGGGGACTCCTCCTCTATTTATAGATACATTTGGACATCTCCAGAATGCCCTTGAGATAACATGAGCTAAACTCAACCACCTAGAGGCAATCTTGTCCAACTCATCACAGCTTGATCCGACGGCCACCGCGCCTTCCTCATCGGTAGCCTTGCGTCCACGCAATCTCTCCGATGCCGCCACGTGCCGTCTGTCCACGTTGGGACCGACCCAGGTTTTGAGGCCCAAACCCGCGAAACCCGCCTCTGCGAGTAGCATGCCGCACACGCATCCCTCACCGATGGTTTTGAGGCTAAACCACCAAACCGTCGTCGATGGTTTTGAGGCCAAACCATCAAACCACCGCGAGTACGTGCCACGCACGGATCCCCCGCCATGTCATCTCGCACTTGTCGAAGTCCCAAGTGTCAGCCACCGCGGCTAGCACCCGGCCATCCGGTCCCTCAGTCCAAGCCACCACGTCCGCCCTTCACTGCACCCGGTCCGTCGGCACGGCATGTCCGCTTGACCTTCTTCCGACCGTCGCTACCGCCTCCGAGCTCCACACATGATAATGTAAGCTCTAGAGATGAATGACTTAGTAATTAGAACTACAAAGAAGCTTAATCTCTAGACTAATCAGACATCAACCTACTACAATGATGAGTAGTCTATCTCTAAACTCTGCGTGTGTTACCCTATGAGCTTTATAATTCATATCTTTATCAATCATGGTTTTACTCACTGTCTTGGCAAGTGACTGTGTAATTGAGGTGTCTCATAAGTAGTCATTGTCAACACATGAATGTAGCACCGACACACGAAATAAGGCCCTGGCGAGAACTGTAGAGAAGGAGTCTCTGAGATTCTCAAGACCTCGCAGGCAGTGCCGATTCACCGAGAAGCGTGCCAACCAATTTGACCTACAATTGACAAGAAGACGAACAAGATCAAATGACGGAACCTGCCGGTGTGAGTCCAAACAGTTCTAGGATGTATGGCCAAGCTGTAGCCGATAGAATAAGGAAACTAACTAGAGAGTTAGCTCCATGCAGTGTAAACATAAAGGAGATAAAGATGTAAATAGAACAGGCTCTAAAGATGCATAAATCTTAGCGTATATTCTTTAGCCGATCATGTTTAATCAATATCAATTATAAGCAGATAGCACAACGAGCATCAGTACCAAATAGATGTATAATACCCATAGATAAGCAGTGACGTCGCTCTCCACAAACAATCTAACAGCTCATCTATAAATAAACACATCTAGCCGATAGCCGATACAAACATACTATTCATATAGGCATAACTGGATCAGCTGGATAGCCGATACAGGGTCCATGAAGCAGGGATAAAACATATTCTAAAAGTGAATAAGCAAATCGATCAATCTAAGACTGGTCTAACGGGTCGGCGGTCTTAGATCAATTTTCAAAGACATATCTAATTCTAGAGCACTTTTTAAACCCACAGCATGTAACGATCTAGATTGAATAGGGACTAGCCGATAGAAACACGATTCAAGCGTATAATAGATTTAAGCATGATAATCACTTGAATTTAACAAGATAAGGCCAAATCTACCAATCTTAGATCGGACAATAATATTGTTACAGTAAATAAATCATTGCAAATAAACAATATCGATAACTTAATGAATCTGTTAGCTTACCAAAGCTAATAGAGCTAATAACTTACAATAATGATTAGACAATCACTGAAGCCGCTCTCCACGGACAATCTAACAACTCATCTAACGTTCTCGCTGCAATACGCAAAAACAAGCAGTGAAGCCGCTCTCCACGGACAATCTAACAACTCATCTGTGAATACTACGGGTTTTGACGATACTTACAGCAAACGGAAGCCGCTCTCCACGGACAATCACAACCTGCTAGAAGGTCTCATCGAATCTACGTTACTCCTACTCCTAAAGGGTTTACGCCATGATAGCTGGTTTTGTGTATTGATCGTGATGATAAATATTACAATTGCCGGGGCTTTATATTTATAGTCTGGGCAAATAAGAGTTCTGATAAGAAATGACTAAAAACTAACAAACTATGGTAAAATAGATAATTTAGACTCCAATCTTTCCCTTCTGTTGAAGCCCGACATGTTTTTCCTTCTTGGCCGACCCAAATGCGGTCTCTTACCAATTCTGTGTCTAGCTGATACACTTGCCACGATGCCAATTCGGCTTGCCTTTATCTCGGTCAACTGGTGCCATATCAGCCATGGTTTGTTCTGACACCTGGCCCCACGTATGACATTCTTCTTATCAAATTTTGGTGTCAACAGTCATGTGTGCAAGTTTATATCCGGTTTAAGTCCTTAGTTCTTTCCCTTGAGCTAAATATAAATAACGATACCCGGAATACTTCCTGGTTGAAATGCTACAATGGTAATTGATCTGTGCACTTGCAGATCCCATATTTTATCTAGAAAGGCTAGCAGTTATTTTTACCAACATTTCTAGTATTATGCAATGTATGTGACAACTTAGCTTAAGTGATGCTAAGAAATGTCAATAGGTATCAACCCACCAATCAGATGAAGTACAAACTAAAAATGCAGAAGGTAATAGATTATCATACCTAGGTGTCTCTCCTTTAGTCTCAACGGTGTGTCGGTGTTAACTGTCTTCTGTGGAGGAGGAGGCTTATGCTTTATATCAGGGCACTCTCTAGCAAGATGTCCAGCCTTGCCACAGGTGAAACAGTTCATGTTTTCCTTGTTCAGCACCTTCTTACCCATCTTGAAAAATGTATCAGGCTTCTGCTTAAGCTCATGCTGAGGTTTCTTCTTCTATGGTTTAGGACGGTTTTTTTGCACCACATGTGCGCTAGAACTCCCCTCACCAGCAACTTTCTTGTCCTTGACATCTTTTGCTCTCGCCTTGTCCTTAACATCTAGAGTCCCAACGAGCTCAACAACGCTAAACTCTTGTCTCTTATGTTTTAAAGAAATTGCAAAATTAGTCTAAGATTGTGGCAACTTTGCAATCATGCAATCTGACACAAACTTGTCAGGAAGAACACACCCATACAGCTCAAGTTTCTTAACCAGCGTCGGTAACTCATGAGCCTGTTCGACTACCGGATGGTTCTCAACCATCCGATAATCATGAAACTGCTCCATGACATACAGCTCAGAGATGGCATCAGAAACACCGTAACGGGCCTCAAGTGCCTCCCACATGGCTTTTCCAGTCAGAAGCTGCACATATGCATCAATGAGGGAATCCCTAATGATGCTCAGCAAGGCAGCCTTGCAGGTGGTGTCATCGTCATCAAAAGTCTGCTGCTCATCAGCGTTCCTTACCACAGGAGTGGCCAGATCAGTGACAACATAAAAACACTGCATGGCTGTCAACCACAGAATGGTTTTCTGCAGATGAAAATTGCCTATAATCACGTTTTTGGATTGTTGGGAATTTAGAAAAATTCATGTTTAATTTAATCCATAAAGATGACGTAAATAAAATTATCATGACAACTTGTATGGGCTTGTGGAACAATTTCATCATATATATCAATATGAGACTAACCAGCAAGGTATGACTATAAATTTCTCCCAGATAAACCATGTCTAACATATTGCTAAAGCTAGCCAGAGGAATTGTGATTTTGGCAATTAAAATAATAAGGCGTTTTAGGAAATCATACCCTGCGCCAGAGCCGGAAGCACTCGATTGCGACATAGTGCTTTGTCGTTGTAGTCGTCCCGCTCGATGCAGTGCCGCATAGAAGCCGTGAAGACCGCGTCGCCAGGAAGAAGATGATCAACACGCACCAAAGACGCCGGGAAGGAGAGGAAGTAGCGAGTAGTCATGCTGGAAGCCGACACTCCCCCAAAACATGATTGCCGCCCTTCACCCGAGCATGCGAACTCTTGAGACGGGGACGTTCTGGAGGCTCTACTCTTCCCGAACCTGTGCGCGCAAGCTCTGGAACGGGGAAGCCGAACAGCGAGAACTATTGGTTCATGTTTTGTTGCAGACCTTTGCCCATGCGAGGAAGTTGGGATTATATGCTCTCATGCATGGGTAGAGGAGCGGACTCAAAGAAAGCTCAGAAGGCAGAAGAGTCAATCAACGTGAGAATAGGAAACTCCAATGTTCATTTTGCCGTATGCCAATTGATTAATGGAAAATGGAAAGAAACTTCTATAACCGTACTTAAGAATCCTAATTGGCGGAATGGAATATTGATTGCTTGTTGTCACTACGTAAAAAAAGCACAAAGAGAACGCTCCCCTTTTACTGTAAGGACGGTTGGTTTTACGAACCGCCATTACAGTGGTTCGGGCGGGCCTCAGCTTATCAACCGCCCTTACAGTGACCACTATAAGGGCGGTTGGTAAGACCAACAGCCCTTACAGTGGTGGGGCACTGTAAGGGTGGTTGGATATTCAACCGCCCTTACAGTGTTGGATATCCAACCACCCTTACAGTGGTTTTGGATAAAATTGATCAAATGGGACACTAAAATACCTCAAATGAAAAACTTTTGAATACAAAGATTGTATAACTCATTAATATAGACATTTTATATATAAGTCATTTTTGCATTTGAGAAAGTATAAGTAAACACTAGTCATGGCCAAATGAGCCACTAAATGGCCTCAAATGAGAAAACTTTGAATACCAAGTTTGTACAAATCATCAAGATACATATTTGATACATAAGTAATTTTTGCATTTGAGAAATGGTTGGTAAACATTAGTCACATGTATTAAAAATCCAAGATGTGACTTGGTCAAACTTGGTCAAACGAGGCACTAAATGGCCTCAAATGAAAAACCGTTGAATAACATGTTTGTATAACTTATTGAGATACACATTTCATATATAGGATTTTTTTGCATCTGAGAGAGTGTTAGCAAGCACTAGTTACAAAACCATGAATCACACACACACTTTATAAAACTATATGTGAGACTTATGGATTTAGAACTACATTCTCCAAACACTTTGTCAAATGCAAAAAAGTCCTATGTATCAAATGTGTATCCTGATGAGTAGAACAATCTTGGTATTCAAAAGTTTTTCATTTGAGGCCATTTCAGGTCTCGAAAACTGGCCTTTAGCTGTGAAAATTTTAAATTTCAAAATTTGAACCGTTCAAACTTTGTCAAATGGGAAGTTGGCCATTACAATAAATATGGATCTTGATGAGATGAACAAATTTGGTATTCATAACTTTTATGTTTGAGACACTTTAAGGCTCCAATTACTGCAGTCAAACGCTTAATTTTTTGAAATCCACGTTTTGACTTGGTCAAACATGGCCAAATGAGCCAATAAATGGCCTCAAATGAAAAACTTTGAATACCAAGTTTGTACAACTCACCAAGGTACATATTTGATACATAGGTAATTTTTGCATTTGAGAAATTTTTGATAAACACTAGTCATATGTTTTAAAAATCCAAGGTGTGACTTGGTCAAAATTGGTCAAACGAGGCACTAAATGGCCTCGAATGAAAAACTTTTGAATACCATATTTGTATAACTCATCAAGATACACATTTCATACATACGACTTTTTTGCATCTGAGAGAGTGTTAGCAAGCACTAGTTACAAAACCATGAATCACACACACTATATGAAACTATATGTGATACTTATGGATTTAGAACTACACTCTTCAAACACTTTATTAAATGCAAAAAAAGTCCTATATATCAAATGTGTATCTTGATGAGTAGAACAATCTTAGTATTCAAAAGTTTTTCATTTGAGGCCATTTCGGGTCTTGAAAACTGATCTTTAGCTGTAAAAATTTCAAATTTCAAAATTTAAACCATTCAAACTTTGTCAAATGGGAAGTTGGCCATTACAACAAATGTGGATCTTGATGAGATGAACAAACTTGGTATTCATGACTTTTATGTTTGAGACACTTTAGGGCTCCAATTACTGCAGTCAAACCCTCAATTTTTTGAAATCCACGGTTTGACTTGGTCCATGGCCAAATGAGCCAATAAATGGCCTCAAATAAAAAAACTTCGAATACCAAGTTTGTACAACTCACCAAGGTATATATTTGATACATAAGTTATTTTTGAAACTAGCATCAAATTTCAATTCAAATTCATTCAAATATGAATCACATAAATTTCTGGAAAACAAAAAACAATAAGCATT
>DXKC01010361.1:0-10756 GCA_031170775.1 Cymbopogon citratus
GTGCCTGGAACACGGGCCGCTTCCCATCATCTTGTGCCAAGTGTTCCATGTTCGGTGTCAACATAATGTAGTTTGGATCAGCTCTTTGGTAACTGCATTTCATTGGTATTCAATGTCTTATTAGTACAACATTAGCTAATCGAATAAACATAAAACAATTTCAGGGATAAAAATAGAACCTGGGTTGTCTCAGATCTTCTGTTCGAATGCCAAATCCAAATGATGTTGTACCCTTTGAATGATCATTCACAGCTGCGAACAGAAAAGGATGTGAATGCAGCCATGCATGATGACTAAGTTTGTTAATTGAATAGTTGAAAGTTTGCAGCCACCCCACAGTTAGAATTTACTTTTATGTCATGTGTTTTTTATACTTCACTACAGTATCCAAAGTACAAATATAAAAACTGGAACAAAACTTGCAGTATACCAATTTACAAATATAAGCCTGGGCAAAAGCACAAGTAACTGCTATTTCGTTTCATTACTGAAAGAGTACGTGATGTTCATGCTTATAAAAGTTGGTTCTGTGCTGCTTGTTTAAAATTTTGTATAACTAAGGACTGCAACTTCAAGTCCTCACTGCAAACTAATAAACAGTAGGAAGTCAACCTAAATTCATCAAGCAAAATTGACAGAGAAACTAAAAAGAGAGCCTTTATTGAGAGAGTATTCATTCATGGGTCTAGATGTAAATGAAATTTTCGTCTGTGCCCAAAATGAAGGACGCGTACACTTGAATACCTGTGAGACTGAATGTAAATGATGGCCTCCACCAAGATTTGAGTGCCAGAACTACAGAAGACTTGGAGGGACCAAGCTTTCCCTGCAATTAAAGATAAATGAGCATCAGTTGAGGTGGGAATGTATTTCGTGTCCTCTTTGAAGACGAGACATGAAGGCACAAATGATATATGGAACTTAACCTTCAATAGGAAGTTCTTATTAGCTTGCCAACTTGCAGCTAACTGAAACAAGGAATTGCCATTCTCGGTCGGTTTATCTTTGTCATTCCTGAAACCGTATGGAAATGGAGTCAGTCAGTTGTATATAGTAAAGCAGAGTTAACAGACTATCTAAAGCTTACCTTGCAGTAAACTCAAGTCCCAAATCAATGTAATTTGTAATTTCAACAACCTCTTTATCTTCTGAAGGATTTTTCACCTGGTGTACGTAAGCAGCGGATACGATTAAAAAAAAACAAATTACCCGACAACGTACACCACAAGGAGAAAAAAATTACCCCCCCCCCTGTAATGAGTATGGGGGGCACAAATAATTTCTTGGTGGCACAGATATTTTTAAACGGACCAATTTTCAGTGGCATAGAACACCAACCAAGTATTTCAGCAGGTTCGCTTTGAGAAGTTGTAACATCAAATTAATGTTCCCACAGATAATATCTGATGTTATTTTCTTCAAGATATAAACTAGCTGTTGTCCACAACAGCTGGTGGGGGATAACAGTTTATTCCCACTTTCTACTAGTGCATGTTGTGTAAGCTATGTAATTCCTATTGTTGGGCTGTTGCCAGCGTTAACAACACTAGACAATCATCGGGATAGTTTTTTTATGAACTTATAAATTTTCCTCCATATCACATGACTCAAGTAATCTTGATAACTGATCAATATTGATTAAACCTAACATAATAATAATGCAGTACAAAAGGCCATGTATTTGACTTCCGCAATTGTCATGCCTTTTCGGATGAAATAAACTCCTCACCACAGGTTTTATAAAAACAAAAGATTGACACTATGAATCTATAACTCTGATTAAATTAATATCATGTCTCAAAGGTAGATACTTCCACAGTTCCACCTTTTCTTCCTGATCCTGAGCTACTGTGATGCCAAAAGAGAAGTAATTCTTTGCAAAGACAAAATGAAAAAGAATTTCCCTTACCCCTCTTTGAACAACCAAGTGTTGATAGAATGACATTGTCAACTGCAGGTCAATGAAAATAAATTGTTATAGGAGAATTGCAAATTAGACTCAAAGATTGTGCATAGGTGACACTGGTTACATATAGTCATGGACTATTTAAATGCACTCTACCTAACACTGTCATGGACTATTTAACTTGTGCAAATGTTTTGCCTATTCATTGTTCTCTACTCAAAAGAAAGGAAAACAAATACACCACACACCAGGATTGTTATTTAATGGTATTGTTTAATATGAATAGCATTATAGACTTGTATCCATATCTTAATTCATGCACCATCCATCAAAAGATCCTGGCAATTGCGAGCTAATAAACTGGGAAGCATTTTGATTGAAAACGATGTGCAATTCGACGATACCTGTTTACTTCTGGCAAGCTCAAGGGTAAAAGTGGATAAAGGGCTGAGTGGGCTAGTTGAACCAACACTGTAACTAATTGCACCATTCCAATTCTCTGGATCTGTAAACGGCAGAGGATGTTTGTTTCCACCTGTTAAAGATTGGATAGAACGGAACATTAGCAAAAAACAGAGGCTCACAGTTGACTTTTTACAATGTGGTGGTCAAGCGCAAAGTTTACACTTAAAACTCCGTTCGTTTTTATGTGGTAATTAGCTGAGAGCATCTTTAATTTTCTGGAGCTAAGAGCTCAGACATTCCATTTATAATAACCTCAAAATTCAAGGCAACTGAGAACAACTATTGAGACAAGATAACACTCACAAAGTGGCTTGTATTGAACTCCAGCACTTAAGTTCCCTTTTCTCCCAACCAACCATGCTCCAGAGGGCACTTCTCCAGATACTGCAAAAGGAAGTAGCATCAGCATGACAAGCAAATACTGGACATGAGATATGATTGCGAAATAAAGTAGACCCATTAAATCGTCTTAAAGTTACAGAGAGCATATACATGGTTAATATAGTATTCAATCACAATTCGAATAAAATGCATGATGATAGATGCATACAAGGAAATGGCACAAAAGACGCCCCAAGTGATAAATTCTCTGAACCATATCTTAAGCCCACAACCCCAGAATCTTCTGAACACACCCTGCAAAAAAGATGAACATAAGTCCCTCAACCTGATTATTTGTAAAATTTACAGAAAGAGACAAAAATTAATATCTTATATCGTATTTGCAGAGATATGCATACAACCTAATAGAAAGTTCCACGCATGATTTGCATTTGTATAGCCTACCTGTTTCCCATTGTTAAAGGTAATGTCCCAAATACGCCAATACCATACTGAGGATAGTACATAGACGACCGCAGCTGCCATGTACTGCGTAATAAGGAGATATGTCGAAACAGCATTGTTGATATGATTCCATAATAAAATATATATATGCTGAGAAATGATATTGCTCAAGCAAGAAAAAACATACGTTGAAGTGGACACAAGAAGGTCCACAAAGGTATGGGGATAGTCTGATTCTCTAAAAGGGGTTCCAGAGAAGTGTTTTTTGTAAGTGTTAGAGTATAACAAAAGTTACGTACATATAGAGTACTATAAAAATGGAATACACACTTTTGCCAGTGGAATAGAGCATCCCCCTTCACTTCCCTTCCACATTTTTTGTCAGCTGCTGCAGACACCTAGTGAAATTAAGGTTTGCAAATAGTCTTTTTGAAGTTAACCATTAGAAGGTATATATAGGATTGGAATAAATCATCCTAGTACTCAAATTTTATCTAGTGTGACCACAATACAAAAAGTGCAGGAAGTGAAGTAATGATTACTTGAAACAAAGATGCTTGAAAAGGGGTAAGGATGATAGATACAGAAACAACTACAAGGAACAGTTGGCAATCCACTGAACGCCAAATCCATCAAACATTGACAGGAAGGAACCTCGACATTGAAGTGGAAAAGCTGAAGTAACAAAAACAGAACCCATGTTTGAAAGGATACAGTAGCAATCAAATCAACATTGGGTTCTTCTAATGCCTTCAGAATGATCCGTGATGTCATATTCCCGGCTTGATCGAAGTAGTCGTCGAACAGGTTTTGCAGCGAGAGCTTTCCAAACATTACTTCGTATGCCGACACTGACATCCTGCACATTGACAAACCCACAACCACAACACTTCAGTCAGCCCCCCCCCCAAAAAAGGAGAGATCACAGTTCACAGGCTTGCACATTAACTGCAGAGTGATCAAATCCTACCAAGAGAACTACTAAAACTACCAGGAGCGGGTCTCACATAGATGTGCCACAGTGCCAGAATCTAAAAGTTCAACTCTTCAGCCACAACCAACCATTGTCCATTGTTGGAAATCCTATCCTACACTTCACGTCCGGGTTTCCACAATCTATGGGTGAATGATGAGATGCGATAACTTGGACATTGTGAGTTGATCAAGCACAGTAGCTAGCAGAGTTATAATCTAACATTGCTGATCAAGCACAGCAGCTTGCAGAGTATAATAATCTAGCATTGTTCAGTTCAAGCATAGCAGCCAGCAGAGTAATAAGCTAAGAGCGTTGCGCGGTCGACCTTGTGCGCGCGGCGATGGGAGGATAGTCGAAGAGCGGCGGCACCAGCACCATCCGCTCCTTCGGCTGCGGCGGCGGCGGCGGCGGTGGCGGCGTCTCCTTCCGCTTCCCCGGTGGCGCAGTCGTTCTCCACATCTCGGCCTTGGCTTGCGCACGCGACGGTGGAGTGAAGCTGCGGCCTCTTCCCTTGGCGTCCGTGCTTGTGTTCGTTATTCCAACTCGTGGATTTCTGATCAGGATTCTCCCTGATACTAGGTGGTTTATGGTTCTTCTTGGGGGAGGGTTCAAGCTTAGCGAACGACAAAAGCTGCAAGTGCAAGTTAATCACGGTCTGGCCCTCAGAAGAAAAAAAAAGTTAATCACGGAACTGGGCTTGAACTAAAACGGATCGTACGGATGGAAATAGCCCATACAATACGAAGGCCCGTACAAAGTAGCCCAGCATGGGAACAAAAAGGCTGACACAGCCCATTTGTCTAGATGACTTGCGTGGGCCCTGACTAGCTCTGTTTGGAAGTTCTGTATTCACTGGAGCATATCGGCCTCTGTGAACTGTTGTTTGGATGTTATGTAAACTTTTACAGACGTTTCAGAAGAATCAAAACACATCATGAGAGACAGGATGAGCAGGTTGACGTGCGCCATCGACTGATCTGCCAGACTAGAACTGACGACGTGAGTATAGATGTGAGCTGCGGTTGAAAATTTCTGAACTCAAAACCATACAGACAAAGAAAGAAAGAAATCTATTCGTTCATCTTCTCAACTGAACCAAGATATAATATTCAGATCTCCCAGCACATATAACCCTGAGGTTACTCTGCCGGCTGATCTAGATGATGTGTTAGGAATTAACAATTTCCCTCCTTTAAATAATGTTGTCTCTCCCATAAGGGAACCGAGAGATGAGTGGGATAAATCTTGGGTAGAAGTTGCCTCTGAAGGCAAAAAAAATTCAAATTATAGTGATAAATGTTAGGTGTCTTTTGGAACATTAGAAGCCTCAATAAGGAGGATAGATTGCAGTGTGCTATGGATTTTGTTAGGAATAATAAATTGGACTTTGTGGGTTTCCAAGAAACAAAAAAAGATAGCTTCTCGGACTCTTTTCTTAATTACGTCCATAAAGATTTTGTGTGGCAATTCCTCCCAGCGGAAGGCACTGCTGGTGGTGTTCTTCTGGGGGTTAATGCTAACAAGTTTGAGGTGGTTGCTTGGAAAGTTGGTAAATACAGTGTTAGTGCAGTCCTTAGGAACTGCCTAGATAACTTTACTTGGAGACTGATTGTGGTGTATGGCTCTCCTTATGAGAATGGGAAAGTTGAGTTTATAGAGGAACTGGAAAGCCTCCTAGCTAACTGGGATGGCCCAACAGTGATTGGGGGTGATTTTAACCTAGTCAGTAATGCCAAGGAAAAAAGCAATGGGGTTATTAATCAAAAGTGGGCTGACCTACTTTTGAACTGGGTTAATAAGTTTGGTCTAGTGGAATTAAGGTCTTCGTCGAGATCTTTTACTTGGACAAATAATCAGCGGCAACCTATTCTGGCTGCTATTGATAAGATATTCTGCACGACTAACTTTGAAGTTAAATTTCCTTTGGCCCATGTGACTGTGAAGCCCAGGGCCGGTAGTGATCATGCTCCTTTGGTACTAAATTTTGGTATAGAGGAAATTAAGAAACCAAGTATTTTCAGATTTGAGAAGTACTAGCTCTTACAGCCTGATTTTAGAGAGATTGTTTGTAAGACGTGGAATACTCCTTGTGCTTACACTGACCCTATGGACGTTTGGCAATTCAAAATTAGATTGGTTAGGAAGAAAATTAAAGGTTGGGCAATTAATATGAATGTTGCGTTGAAAAAACAGAGACAAGAGCTCCTTAAGGAGCAGGAGATTTTAGATATAAAGATGGAGACTGTTGGGGTGTCTGATAGCGAAGACAGAAGGCTAAAGGAAATCAGTAAGGACCTTGAGGCCATCTGGAGAATGGAAGAAGTCAAAGCTAGACAGAGGTCTAGAGATAGAAATGTTAAAGAAGGGGATAGAAACACTGCGTATTTCCAAGCGGTTGCTAACCAAAGACATAGGAAGAAAAGAATTGCGGGACTGGAAAGCCCGAACGGTTGGCTGGAGGATAATAAAAGTATGCTTGAGCATGCTGTAGAGTTTTATAAAACCTTGTTTGGTAGAGAGGAGAATACTGGGGTGAGTTTAGATCAGGATTTCTGGGGAGAGGAAGAGAAGGTTACCACTTCTGAAAAGGAGAGCCTTGAAGCTCCTTTTTCAGAAGAAGAGATCAAAGAAGCAGTGTTTGGGTCCTATGCTGATGGGGCACCAGGGCCTGATGGCTTTTCGTTCTTGTTTTATCAGACCTTTTGGGAGGTGATTAAGAATGACTTGATGGGCTTAGTCAAAGCTTTTGAGAACGGTGATTTGAACCTTGACAGGCTTAATTATGCGATGATAACTCTGATTCCTAAGGAACCAGATGCTAAGGTGCTGAAGAAATTTAGACCCATCAGCTTGATTAATTGTAGCTTCAAAATCTTTTCCAAGCTGTTAAATAATAGGTTAATAAAGATAGCAGACAGATTGGTAGCTCCTAACAAAACAGCCTTTATCAAAGGGCGCTTTATCTTAGAGAGTGTAGTTTCGGCCCATGAAATTATTCATGAGGTGCATAAGCAAAAGGAAGAAGGTGTGGTGCTTAAGCTAGACTATGAAAAAGCTTATGACCGAGTCAGCTGGCCTTTCCTTGAGGAAATGCTGGAATCCAGAGGCTTTGGGAGTTGCTGGAGAAGGTGGATTAATCAGGTGGTAAAGGGTGGGTCAATTTGTGTGCGTATAAATGATGAAAATAGTCATTTCTTCAAACCTGGTAAAGGCTTGAGACAGGGGGATCCTCTGTCTCCCATCTTGTTTAACTTGGTGGCAGACGTGTTCTCTAGGATGCTTATGAAAGCTGTTAGGAGGGGCCTGATTAGTGGGCTTTTACCTCAGGTGAATGATGGAGGTATTATCAGCCTCCAATATGCGGATGATACCCTTCTATTTTTAGAAAATGATCTTGAAAAAGCTAGCACACTTAAGTGGCTGCTTATTTGCTATGAGAAAATGTCAGGAATGAAGATAAACTATGAGAAAAGTGACCTCTTAACAATTGGGTTAGATGAGGATCAGGCTAACAAGTTTGCTAGGACCTTTTGCTGCAAGCGTTGTGAGTTCCCTATTAAGTACCTTGGAGTTCCCCTCCACTTTAAAAAATTGACAAAGGATGATCTGCAGCCGGTGGTGGACAAGATCATAAAGAGAATTGCATGGTGGAGAGGGAAGTTACTGTCTTATGCGGGAAGATTAGTGCTTCTTAAAGCATGTCTTGCTAGTATACCAATTTATCTACTATCAATAATCAAATTCCCCAAATGGGCAATTAGGATGATGAACACTCACATGGGTCACTTCCTGTGGGGTGACTCTGATGATCATCACAAGTACCATCTGGCCAATTGGCAACTAGTGGCACAGAGAAAAGAGATGGGAGGTTTGGGGGTACCTGATTTAAGGTGCCTCAATCTTGCTTTACTTACCTCCTGGATCTTCAGATACAATCTAGGTAATAATGCAATTTGGAAAAAAAAATTGTAGACCACAAGTATAATCCTAAAAATCCGAACTTGTTTTGCTGCCATGAGGTAGGGGCTTCTCCCTTCTGGAAAGGCATTTTGTGGGCTGCTCAGGCTGCCTTTATGGGTGTGCGCTGGGTGGTTGGGAACGGAACTAGTATTAGATTTTGGGAGGACCAATGGTTGGGTAACACTAGCTTAGCAATTGTGTTCTGGCCACTTTACATTATAAATGAACAACGAGGTAAAACTGTTGCCCAGGTCTGGGATGGCCAGGAGCTGAAACTCTCCTTTAGGAGAAGCGTTTCAGAAACTACTATGAACATGTGGCATGAGCTATGCAGTTTAGTGGAAGATGTTGTTTTGAGTAATGAAGATGATCAAATCTTGTGGGCTTATTCTTCTAAGGGAACTTATTCAGTTCAATCTCTCTATGCAGTGATCAACTGTAGAGGGGTTTTCCCCAGATTTGTGCATGTGGTGTGGAAGTTGAGTGTCCCACCAAGAGTACAGTTTTTTCTTTGGCTTTTATCTCATAATAAAGTGCTTACCAGAGACAACCTGCAAAAAAGAAAGGAAGTGAGTGACCCTTCCTGCCTTTTTTGCACTGAACCAGAGAGTGTCTTCCACCTCTTCTTTGAGTGTTGCGTGGCCAATAACATCTGGAGATTGATCTCTGAGGTTTTATAGATAGATATAGGGCAGGACTTTGAATCTGTAGCGAAGTTTTGGGTTGCTAACAAAAAACATATGGTTACTAATGTTGTTTCTTCAGCTGTGCTTTGGACTATTTGGAAATTACGAAATGCTCTATGTTTTCAGGGTGCAGTTTGGTCAGGAATGAAGCTGGTGGTGAGAAGGATTGCAAGAATGTTGCGGGGGTGGTCATCGCTGTACAAGGAGGGAGTTGGAGTGCGGCTGGAAAGCCTGACAAGTGTGCTGGAGGACTTCTCCAAGCAGCCAGAGTTGATCGAGTGGGAGGAATCGGCAGCGGAGGCGTCGTCACTGTGGGATCCATTGGCTGTTCCGTCTTCGGCTTCGACAATTAGGAGTTCTGTGCCTACGTTTTTTGAGTGTGGGAGGTCTAAGTCCCAGGCGTCTTCAGGCGTTTGTACTGAGGAGCGTTTAAACGCTATCTGAGCACTGAACCTGTTGTGACTCGTTGGCTTTTTGAAATATAAAAGCCGGGGAAACCTTTTATCTAAAAAAAAAGTAGATGCCAAGAGGGGCTCACCGTCCACGTCCAGCCACCGCGATCGCCAAACTTTTTTTCAGTCTTGTATTCTGTAGTAATATGGCCGGCACTCTGCCAAGCAGCAAAGCATTATTAGATGCTAGTACGTCTGATTACCTGATCCAACACATGAACGTGCGTGTGCTATCGACAGATAGATAGATGATGATAGGGAGATACCTACGTTCACTGTTGCGAAGGTCAAGTTATTGGCGTATGTTATCGTGAACCTGAACAGGAGAATTAAAGAAAAAGAATGCAAGTGATGCCCCTGTCAGAGAGAGAAGTCTACAAATTTTATTTGGCAAACATTCGTATATTCAGCAGGTGACCTAAATCCCTTATACACACACATCAGTGTAAGAAACAAGAAGGGAGTTAGATGAAATAACACAACAGCCTGGCCATTGAGGTGCCATGCTCTCCAGTCATCAACTATGCAGAAATTCAGTGATCAGGAGGAACGATATCATAAGGGCATGGTATCCGCTGCACCCACAAAGATCACAATACCATGGCATGGAAGAAAGTTCAGGCTCAGCTAGAAAACAAGTGTTAGTTCTCAATTCTTGGATGCTCACATGTACTACACACGTAGGCGCACGATAACTCTAATCTATCAGTACTTTGATTAATTAAATTAATTAAATTCTAAATATTCCTGAAAAAACATAATCCCAACATGTACTTGGTAGCCTATCCAAATTTTCACTTACCGACATCTATGGATTTGTGAAACACTGACGAAATTTCCTTCTTAAACAGGACTGTGTCGACAGTGTGGATATGCAGAATGTAAGATTTCCCCTTCTAAAACAACACAAAGAAACATCATACCGTCAATTTACTACTGGAACGACATCTGCTCCAATCAATCCTAACTCTAGAAGGAAGCCATGTAGTATCCTTTTGGACGCAGGAATTTTTCATTTGTAAGCAAAACCACTGATGGATGAAAGTAAACAAGAAATGGAAGACATAGGGAAAAATAGATAAAGAAACACTATAGATGGATGAAAATGATCAAGAAATGGAAGACATAGGAACAAAAATAGATAAAGATAGCAACACACACAGATTAACAACAACACATGCTAATTAACAGATAAATAATTTATGACCGAAAAATGGTCCATGTGAAAAGCATACAGTTTATCAGTTCACTTTAGTGTCCTCTGCAACTTGTCCCATCCATGAGTCATGAAGTAGCCAACTAGATTTAGGCCTTGTTTAGTTCCCCAATTTCTCATCCCAAATTCACTGTGCAAAAAGAAGATTCCCCATCACATCAAAATGTCGGCAAATGCATGGAGTACTAAATTACACAGTTTTATTGTACTTTGTGAGACGAACATTTTAAGCCTAGTTAGTCAAAGTTTGGACAATTTTTACCAAATACAAACAAAATGCTACAGGAATTCTAATACAGTGTTTCTGGC
>DXKC01010410.1:0-12816 GCA_031170775.1 Cymbopogon citratus
TCAAACGAAACCAAAAACATTAATTCATACAAAAATAATGCAACAGCATGAATGCATCACTTCAAGGTTTCTATCTGCCGAGTGTATTTTATATATATTTCATAAAATAAAACAATCCCCCTATAAAGGTAAAAGCACTACTTGAAATTTAAACAATTTCAACTGCCCTTCCCAATTTCAAAATTAGGGTGTTACATTCCACCAAAGGAATTGCTCTGAAACCTCACGAGATCGAAGAACCACGGATTTATTGCTCTAGGTCCTTTGGAGATCCCCTTTTCTTCTCCTTTGTGATTTCTTGAGTTTTACTCTGATCTGAGTGATGATCTCTTAGACTTAGCTCACCAATTGCATTAGGAACCTACTGTCAAAATTTAGTTGCAGTTGGATTTGATTTGGAGAAGATTTGAGAAAATTTGGATCTTGCTCGGGCTGGAACTGATGAAACCGACTGAGTCGGTTGGCCCAGTCGGCTGAGCCGACTAGGCCGGCTAGGCTGGCTCACACAGCTGGCTAAGCCGACTGAGCCGACCCACCAAACCGGCTAAGCCAACTAGTCAGGGCTGGTTGAAGTTTGTGGAGTTTTTCGTGTTGCCGAACTCTGTTTCTCGCTCCGTCAGTTCCTACGGGTTTTTGTTTTTGCCAAGAATTTTTCTGTTGGGTATTGTTTGGTGTTTGGAGAAGTTTCTCAGAGGGAAGGTGATAGAGCCGAGGATCTATCTTTTGAAAGAAAAATTTGAGGCTCCCATTCACCCCCTCTAGTCGCCTTTTTGGTCCTACACCATGCAAGCTATCCGCAGTGACAATAGCATAGAGTTTAAGAATTCCAACTTTGAGAAGTTTTGCTCTTCTTTGGGTTTTGGGCACCAATTCTTCTCGCCATATGTTCCTCAGCAAAATCGCATTGCTGAGCACAAAAACAGAACCTTGGTTAAGATGGCTAGGACAATGCTCGATGAGCACAGGACTCCTAGGAGATATTGGGCTGAAGCCATAAACACTGCTTGCCATGTTTTGAACCACATTTTCCTCCAAGCTTTTACCAAGAAAACATCTTTTGAGTTGTGGTTTGGTCGAACACCCAAGGTCAGCCACTTCAGGGTCTTTGATTGCAAGTGTTTCATCCTGAAGAAAGGCAACTTGGACAAATTTGAGTCATGGTCTTCTGACGAGATTTTTCTAGGAGATGCTGCATATTCTTCTGCCTATCGTATTTTGAACCTAGAAACTAACCGAGTGATGGAGACTTGTGAAGTTACTTTCGATGAGACTATGCCTTGTGCAACCTCTGTCTTTGAGCGTGCAGGTGATGATCAGTATGGTGAGTCCATCTTTGTGGAGGAGCAAGAAGGTGCCGATTGGGATGATCCCGAGCTGACTCCACCAGCTGTCCTAGTCGACCCTGCGATGTCTACTTCGGCTCACAGTCCCGATCCTTCTTCTTCCATGACTTGGGGGTCGTTCGAGCAGCTTCTTCAGCCTACACCGGCTGCACCTGAGGAAGCACCAGCTGCCGTCGAGTGGGAGGCGACTTCATCGAGGGAAGCTCCATACTATGTCCAGCGCAATCACCCTCCTTAGATGATAATTGGAGGACTTGACCAGTGAGTCACGCGGTCATGAACGTATGAGATTTCTCACTTTGCTCATTCAGCTTTTGTTGCTAACTTTGAGCCCAAAGATGTGAGCACCGCTTTGTTGAACCTTGATTGGGTCAATGCCATGCATGAGGAGTTGGAAAATTTTAAAAGAAACTGGGTTTGGGTTTTGGTACCTCCACCACCAGATTGCCATCCTATTGGAACAAAATGGGTTTTCAAAAATAAACAGAGTGAAGATGGGATGGTTATAAGGAAAGACTTGTTGCTCAAGGTTATAGCCAAAAGGAGAGAATTGATTTTGAGGAAATCTTTGCTCCTATTGCCCGCCTAAAAGCCATTAGGATTTTCCTAGCATTTGCTGCTTCAAAAGGGTTCAAGCTGTATCAAATGGATGTAAAAAGTGCTTTTCTAAATGGGTACATTGAGGAGGAAGTTTATGTGAAACAACCTCCTGGTTTCGAAAACTCTAAGCACCCAGACCATGTTTTTAAACTGTCCAAAGCTTTGTATTGTCTGAAATAAGCACACAGAGCCTGGTATGACCGCCTAAAAGCTTTTCTGCTTTCCAAAGGTTTTAAAATGGGATCGATCGATAAAACTCTATTTTTCCTCAAGCAAGGCGTTGACACTCTCATTGTTCAAATTTATGTGGATGATACCATCTTTGGTGGCTCTTCTCACACTCTTGTTGCAAAGTTTTTTGAGATGATGAGTAGAGAGTTTGAGATGAGTACGATGGGTGAGCTGACATTCTTTCTGGTCTCCAAATCAAGCAAACCAAGGAAGGGACCTTTGTCCATTAGGAGAAATACACGAAGGATCTCTTGAAGAAGTTTGATATGGGTGAGGCCAAGCCTCTCACGATGCCCATGTCAATGATGACCTCCCTTGATGATGACTTGGAGGGAGAACTGGTGGATCTAAAGGAGTACCGAAGCAAGATTGGGTCGCTGCTATACCTGACGGCAACAAGACCGGACATCTAGTTTGCGGTCTACCTTTGCACATGGTTCCAGTCTTCACCGCGCATGTCGCATCGTCTGGCTGTCAAGCGCATTCTCAGGTATCTCTGGTACACTCCTGAATTTGGTCTTTGGTATTCGACTTCTTTGACTCTTTTACTCTCTGGTTTTTCTGATGCTGATTATGTGGGGTATCGGATTGAAAGAAAGTCTACCTCGGGCACTTGCTAGTTTTTGGAAACTTCTCTAGTTTCTTGGTCTTCTTGCAAGCAATCCACCATAGCCCAATCCACCTGTGAGGCTAAGTGTGTTGCTGCTGCTACTTGCTGCTCCCAGTTACTATGGCTTGTTACCACCATGAGAGACTATGGCCTAAGCTTTACCAAAGTGCTACTTTTCTGTGATAGCATGAGTGCCATTGTTGTTGCCAAGAACCTAGTTTTCCACTCCAGAACCAAACACATAGAGGTGAGATGGCATTTCCTGAGAGACCACTATGAAAAAGGAGACATTGACCTACACCATGTCAGTACCCAAGGCCAAATTACAGACATTTTCACCAAACCCCTTAATCTTGTTCAGTTCAACCCTGTGAGGGGAGTTGGATGTTTGCTTCCCATTTTAGATGTGGGAAGTTTTGGATCTTGTACACTAGTTTTGTTTATATTTCTTTTGCTTTTGTATTTTGTATCATATTGCATTGCATCTCATCATGTATTATAGAGCATGTTTAGTCTAGAATCATTGTCTTAAGCTCTTTGGCTTGGCATGGTTCACATTTGGCATGGCAGTATCATTGCTTTTACACATGTCTCACTAATACTTGTGTACCACTGCAACTCTGATAACTTAAAAATTGAAAAACACAAGTGTTGGTGTTTCTCTAACATGATGTATGAACGTTGCATGGGGTAGTTTACTTGGTATACTTGAGTTAGCACCAGTATGATTTCCTGCTTGCATATGCTAGTAGCTATACTTGGGGGTGAACCCCTTTTATAAAAATGCTTAAAACTTGCTCAGAAATGATTAAATGCCATATTTTGTTTTAATTGATCAACCTAAGCATTTGCTAGTACTTGTACTTGTTGCTTACACACAGGTTAGCACCAGCTAGAGCATCTTGTCATTCTGCTTACTACATTCCTGAAGATGTTTATTTGTACATTTTGCATGCATAGCATATTTTGAGGGGGAGTTGCATCTCTTTTGTTAAAAAACTTGATAAGTGCACTGCCAACAAAGGGGAGAAAAACTACAAATCCAGAGTGCACCATTTGTGAGATTGCATCCTCCCGGGGGGAGTTTCTTTGCTTTCTTTGCTATTTGTGAGATTGCATCTTCCTAGGGGGAGTTTCTTTGCTTTCTTTGCTATCTTTGCCAGATGTGTTGAGCCTTTGCCTCTGTCTTGAGGGTCCAGCTGTTTTCAGGAGTTTTTGACAGTTTTGGCTTTTGCTAGCGGTGTTGAGCCTGTTTTCAGCCTCTTCTTGAGGGCTAGCTTTGTTTTACTAGGTTGTGTCAAGCCGTTGCCAATGTCTTTGGGGACCAAGTTTCTGGATCATTCTTTGTTCATCTCAAGTGACCCATTTTGAGCTTTTCTTTGGCTTTGGTCATTTAAGTGGACTTTCTTTGGCTTTGTGTTGGTGTTGTAAATGCACTCATCATGGGGGAGATTGCGAACACATGACTTTTTCCATAGTCATTGTGTAGCGTCTTTGTGTGATGAGTGATTGCCAACAAGGTCCAGCACTTATGGTTGGTCAGTTGTTGGGTGGTTTCTGCTAATCCCAGACACAGGGTATATTGTGTCAAAACATGTCTCTTGGCTTGTGTTGTGCAGGTGTCGAGCTTGGAGGCGGTAGCGACGGTCGGGAGAAGGTTAAGCGGACGTGCCGTGCCGATGGACCTTGTGCGGTGAAGGGCGGACGTGGTGGCTTGGACTGAGGGACCGGACGGCCGGGTGCTAGCCACGGTGGCTGACACTTGGAACTTTGACAAGTGCGAGATAACATGGCGGCGGATCCGGGCATGGCCCGTACTCTCGAGGCGGTTTGGTGGTTTGGCCTCAAAACCATCAGCGACGGTTTGGTGGTTTCACCTCAAAACCATCGACGAGGGGATGCATGTGCGGCACGCTACTCACGGAGGCAGGTTTCATGGGTTGGGCCTCAAAACCCGGGTCAGTCCCGGTGCGGACGGACGGCACGTGGTGGCATTGGGGAGATTGCGTGGATGCAAGGCTACCGGTGAGGAGGCGTGGTGGCCGTCGGATCAAGATGTGATGAGTTGGACAAGATTGCCCCCAGGCGGTTAAGTCTAGATCAAGTTATCTTAAGGGTATTTTGGGGATGTCTGATTGTATCTATAAATAGAGGTGGAGACCCTCTTCTGCCCTCACCTCTCTCACCACCACACCATTTTGTGTTTTCTTCCTTCTAGTGGCTAGGTCTTCCTTCCTCCCACCATTGATTCTTAGAGAGAGGTCCTGAACTCATGTGTAACCTTTGTTCATAGGAAGCACACCCCTTAGAGTGTGCATGCCCGCTGTTGGTTCGGATTGATGACTTGTGTTTGTGATTGAATCGATTCATCTTGTTCTTCACGAGTTCATCTTTTGCCCCTCTGGAAAAATTGGGATTTCTTTATTTCCTGAGCTTTTCAATCTGTTCTTCTTGCCTTGACTTGATCTATGATGTGAGTAGAGGCTTTCCACCAGAGGAATTGCTCTAGATCCTCATGAGATCGAAGAACTTTGGATTTGTAGCTCTAGGTCTCATGTTTTCTCCTTTTCTCTATCTTTGGTGAGATCTCTTGATTTACTCCAATCTGAGTGATGATCTCTTAGAGTTAGCTCACCCATAGACCTACTATCAAAATCTGGTTTTAGTCAGAGTTGATTCGATTGAGATTTGACTTTTTGTGGATCTTGCTCGGGCTGGAAACGCACGAACCTGCCAGGCCAGTTGGTGCAGTTGGCTAGGCCGACTTGGGTAGCCGGCTAGGCCTGTCAGGGAGCTAGCTAGGCCGACTTGCCCTTTACTCTATAGCAGAGTTGGCTAAGCTGACTGGTATTGTCGGCCAAGCCAACTCAACCGGCTAAGCTGGGTGCCAGAACCGGCCAAGCCGACTGAGCAGGGGCCAGGGTTGTTTTGTCTTGATCTTGTGTTCCCGAACTCTGATTTGAGATCCATCAGTTCCTACAAGTTTCGGTTTCCGTCAAGAACTTTTCTGTAGGGTTGTGTTTGGTATTTGGAGAAGGTTTTCAGAGGGAAAGTGATAGAGCCGGGGATCTGTCTTTTGAAAGAAAAATTTAAGGCTCCCATTCACCCCCTCTGGTCACCTTTTTGGTCCTACAGGCACCCCCTACACACAACAAAGTAGAGTAGAATTCTTCCACTCCAGTCTTCTCCCCCTACAACTTCTAGCATAGATACAAGAGGGAGAGTAAAGCCACTACCTAGCTACTAGCTAACCTAAGTAGGGAGTGAGTGAGATCAAGCTAGTGGAGCATCTTCGGAAGTTCCCGGGAGCCTCATCTTCCTGGTGGAGGAGTGCCAGAGTTGTCGGCTCCCTCCCCGCTTGTACCTCAACGGGTGCCTTGCTACTTGAAGTAAGAAACCCATGTTTACCTTTTGGTTATTGTTGATACTTCTTAGCGTTGCTTAAGCTAGATTGTCATCCCTGACACGACGCCAGAAATGTTGGTTCAAATATCATAACACTTAGCCCCAAAATATATTAAAGTTTATTCGCAAGCGCACAGATAAAATAGACCCAGTTGTAGCATTTCACCCAGGAAAGTTCCAGGTTTTGTTATTTATAATTTTACCACTAAGAAGGATTTTAGAGTAAAAAGAATATAGGCAGTCTAATACACATATGATAAGAGTTTCACTAGATCAATATCCCTATTTATAACAGGGATCAATTCTCATAATAAGGATAATAATATAAATGGGTAAAAGTTCAGTCTATGATAATCTCTAGAGCAGTTCCAATTCTATACCGTTAGTGTCTGATAAGAAAATAGAGCAGAGGAATAAATCCCTAGGTTATTCTAATTATAAGTTATAGAGTACAGTGATTAGTGCAATTATGACTAGTAATCATTATTAAACTATGTTATATCTATACGCAAGGGACATTTCTAAGGTGGGTTAGGAACAAAGCAAAACCACACCTTGAAACCGGGTCCTACTAGGCCTACATTTGGAGAGTGGACTACAAAGGACTCAATAGGTCTGTCACACCCGCGATGTACCACATGGCCCAGAATGTAGGGTGCATCCACAGGTAAACAGGGTATAAGCACCATGCTTACACTCTGTCGACCACTCACCCCGTGATCGTTAGGATGAGCGCTATAAGATCTTGTGCTTGAATATAAGGATAATCTAGCTATACTAGGCATATAATCAAAGTAGACCATAAACATCATAATTAAGAATATTAGAACGATGAAGATCGAAGTCATATCTAGATCAAAAACAATATTGATAAGAACTAGAAGTACTAGATCTAGAACTAGATGAGCTAGAACATTAACTTAGCCAATCTAGACGAACTAGAAGATGGACTAGATGATGAACTAGATGAACTAGATGATGAACTAGATAAACTAGATGATGAACTAGAGGAATTAGATCAAGAACTAGATGAATTAGATGATGAACAATGATGAACTAGAACAAAAACTAGAACAAGAACATGATGAACTAGAACATATAATCAATAATGTTGATACAAGAGAGAAGATTACAAGGCTTTACCTAGCCCTCTCGCGACTTCATCCGGGATCCAAGCGATGCTTGCCTCCTCTAGTTCTAATTCTATCTAACTAGCCTAGAATTGGTGGAGCTCTAAGAGATTGGGGTCTGACTGGAACTTGGCCTTCAATGATGAGAATAATTGATTGATTCTTGATGGGGTCCTCCAAGGTCTGGTTATAAGGGGGCGTCTAGCCTCCTCCTTCTCTTGAATAAGTGATGTGGTACTAATTCTTCCACCATATTTTAATATGCACATGGGCCAAATTCTGATTTAGGCCCATTGATCCGTATTTCTTATACAACTCTTCATCAGGACCATCGGATCAAACCGACCTTGAACAAGGATTGATATTCGATGTAGAGGTCGCTTGGAGGCCATCACACGAAGCTTGATGCAATTGGAGATGGGCCCAGGCCGGCCGGCCTAGGGGTGGGGCCGACCGGCCCCACCTAGCGGCCTCTCCTGTCCGTCTTCGTTCTGGTGTCCTCTGGTGGCTTTTAGATCCTTCTCGCACCCCTTTCTGATCCGTTTGCGAAATTGGTCATATTGTACTTGGATTCCATCTTTCCAAATCCTGTTTAAATCCCTGGAAAATATAGTTTCAACAAAGCTGTGGAATTATGTCAGATAAACCTTGGTTTCGGTGAATTCTAGAATCTTCTCCAATCGTATCCATCGAGGACTATCTATCCGGACTCCGAATATAGCAAACGATAGGTCCATCTCGATTGTCTCGACGAGCTCTTCTCAATGGTGTAGTGTAAATCCTCACTTGAGATGTATTTATAGGGTAAATCCATGAACAACCTACAAAACAAGTGGATACTCGAAAACTCATGGAATTCGTTAGAATCAAATCCTATTTCTATTTTTTATAATTCATTTCTTATCATTTTAGGCAAAAGTTGATGGCTTAAAATATGCATTAGTGACCATCAACAAGATCCCCCAAGTACCCTTTGCTAGTCCCTTAACACAGACTTAAACCTAATGATGGATCAGGAGTTGCTACAATGCTTTCATGCCTTAAAAGTACACATGCGTTCAAGCAAAAACTCTCCTCCGGATTAGAACAAACCATCCCAACTTTCAAACTCACTCGTATTACCTTTAACCATGGGGCTTGTCACCTTCACTTGGGTCTTGAGCGATTGAAAAGCAGAACAATCAAGTCGAGCACTGTGTCTCAAATTTGTCGATCAACCTTTATTCTGAAGTTTTTGCTAGTTTTCAAAATAAAACTCAGAGATTCCTTTGTATGATCCTCGCAAGTCTCTCAATATGTGGTATTTCTGGATCCTCTCTAAGGCAATAGTGGTAATTTTGCCTTCTCTCCTCTCAGAATATGTGGTATTTTTAGCATAAGGCAGAGTGACACTATGCCTTCTCTCCTCTTTGTATATCTAATAGGCTTATGCAGAGCTATAGGAATTTCAAGGGAATAGCGTACTTACCTTGTATATATTGCCTAATCAAACCAGGATCTTCGGAGAGGACAGTCATACCCTGAGATCATGATGTGTATGTGTGTAAAATATATGTGGAGTGTATATGAGGTGTAAGTGGGTGTATTGGGTGAAAACATTATGGAAACCTAATTCTACTTTGCTCCTTGAAATAAATCTCTCTTTTGAAATTTGGAACTTCGGAGTTTTTGGGAGTACATGGATGAAAACTTCTTGATAAGATAACTTTCTCTTTCTTTTTTTCTTTTTTTAAGTCACCCAAGTCTCTTTGCAATGGAACTTTTGAGAGATAGTGATAAGAACACTGGAGCATTGATAACTGGGGCCTTATGAAAAATATGGGTAGGTGAAAAATTCCTATGGGGCATGTTGGTTGTTCACTCCCAGGGTAGAAGTATAACATTTTTGGGTGGATCTAAATAGAAAGCATATTATTGCGTACTTCCAGAGTAGAAGCAGCATATTTGGGTGGAGTGTACATGATCTTGATCTTGGGAGCATAATCATCCTCTCGACAAGGGTCTTACACGGGTTGATCAAACTCAACATAAAGTAAATAGACTGTGAGCTGGTTTTCCTAGTCTAACAAGCATGTATATATATGGCTATGGTAGGAATTAACCACTCATCATACAAGAACTCATCATATAGTAATTTTAAGATTTTTAAATACAAATTCTCCAGAATGCTGTATCGCTTAGAATAAGATAACTAGTGGCTCAGACCTTCTCATATCATACTCGTCAATAACTTAGACTTAGTTCTAGCATATGCAACCCACAAGTATCAGGTTCAGAGTGACTCTTCATGTCAAAATAAATTTTATCCTAAAACTTGGGAGAGTATAAGCTTAAAAATAAGGTACTTAGAAGGAATTACGGCAGAGCAAATATTCATCATTTCCATGCATACCAGTCCTCTCTTTTTTTTATTTAGAGCTCCATTTATTCTAAGCAGTAAAGCAATGTAATTCTCTCTTGATTTATAATATATCACACTCTAATAGTAATCCTAATAAAAATATTAATAATCCCCATATTATAAATACTATCATTTTTATTTTATTTTATTAATTATGCATCTTTTTATTTTTTTCTAAATATAAATTACACAAATAGCAAGAAAATACTTATCGGGATAAATGTGCGGAGGATGCCCTCCCCCAAGCTGGATGTTGGCGTAGTATCTTGATGTGAGCTAGACAGACAGTGGTGATAGTGTCTTCCTTGTAGGGTTCCACGTGTCCTTCCTATCTTATCCTACTCTTCTTAGTCCTTCAAATCCTGTTAAACTCAAATAGACACCAAAGCTCGTAGAACAGATTAAGTGTTAGTGGTAAACCCTCTAGCTTAGTTGTCTAGAGCCTTAAGGTATTTCTTGTTCAAGCATAATTTAACAGAATTTTGATATTTTTGGGTTTTAATTTTTATGTATACAATGCAATATTTTTATTTTATGCCTCTATAGTAAATAGCTAGGACTCACATGGGGCTTAATAGATTTTCTGGTGCAACAATATAAATGCATAGAAATATAAATATGAATGCAGATTTATTTTTGTGCCACCACGTTGAGTAGTGTTGAGGAATCAGCGCCACTCACATGGGGCTTAGGATTTTTAATTTTCCAATGCTAAGGTAAAATCATTTTTATTTTTCTTTTTCTAATGCAAATATAGTAAAGTAAATATGCGTAAGAAAATATGAGATAACTTATCGAGTTTACCTCCCGATGAGGGTTCAGTGATTAAAGTCCTCCGAACAGGACTCCTTGTCTTGTTCAATCCTTGGAAAAATCCTCCAGTCCCATTGTTGGGGGATTGTTTGATTGCTTCTCTCGTGGTGTAGTGAATGTTGATGACTCTTTCTTCTTGCACACTGTCTTGGACTAAGCTTTCACTTCCGCTGTTGATGGTACTTCTTCTTCGGCGAGTCCGTCGGCGATTTGTTTTCGTTGACGTTGAGTGCGGCGCCTCCTTGATTTGTTCTTCTTGGGCTGCTCATAAGTGGTATAACTATTGAAATAACAGCGTATCTTACCTCCAGGAAACTGGAAGTGGATCTGTCCTAATTTCATGTAGATGATAGAGCTAGTGGTGTGAAGGAAGGGTCTTCCTAGGATGAGATGAACGTCGTCTTCATCTCCTATGTCCAAAATCATAAAGTCGGCGGGAATGTAGTGATCTCTGATCTTGACCATGACGTCTTTTACTACTCCTTTCAGAAATCAAAATGATTGGTCCGCCATCTGCAGCTGCGAATATGTCAGGTACAATGGTCTATCTTGATATAAATGTTTATATATTACTGTAGACATTGTGTTGACGCTGGAGCCGATGTCGTAGAACGTCTTGTAGAAGGTACTTCCTTGGATCTCGCAATCGATAGTAGGTACTCCTGGATCGTCCAGCTTGGCGAGGTATGGTGATGGTAGGCAGTGGTTGACTTCTGGCTCAATAGTGTTGACCATCCACACTTCTTTTGATTGCTTAGCTTTGTTCCTCCTTCGGTTGTTCTTCTTCTTCTTTGTGGTAGTGGTTGAATTCTGGTAGATGTACGGTGTTTGAGGATGAGCAGGAGTCTTGAGTGTACGCTTCTTGAACAAGAACTTCTCCTTTCCATTGATTGTGAAACAGATCTTGGCATCAGTGGCGTAGATGATGGCTTTAGCTGTGTTCAGGAATGGTCATCCCAGGATGATGGGTGCTCTTTCATCTCCACCTGTTTCTACAACCTCAAAGTCTACCAATACAAATGAGTGTCCAACTCGGACATAGACATCTTTAAGGATTTCCTTGGGGTAGCAAAGTGTCTGATCTGCAAGTTGTAAACACATAGTTGTATACAACAATGGTTCACCATAAAATTTCTCATAAATTACCTTAGGCATGATGTTGACACTTGCTCCCAAGTCACAGACAGCTTCTTCAAAAGTGTGAGGTCCGATGGTGATTGGGATCACAGGTCTCCCTGGGTCTCCTTTCTTCACCAGCACGGTGTGGTCCATCCATGCCTTGGATGGTGTAGTGTAGAAGTGTCCTGCATTGAAAATGTCTACAAGATTCATAGTTTCTAAATCTTCCGGCTTCCCTGGAATCTTACCTTTTCCGCCATAGGAACTAAAGCTGCTAATTGGGATAATTGTGATTCTAACATCTTATTAAAGCTAAGTTGATTTTTGACTGCAGAAGTGAAGCTATCCATTCTATTATTAATGGTTTCAAGAATTTTATCATTGGAAGCTAACTTTCTGGTCATATTATCAATAACTTTGTTTTGATTATTTATCATCTCTCTCAAGGGTGGCTGATTAAAATTATTATTAAAATTATTACCTTGACAATTACCTTGGTAGTTACCTGAGTAATTGGGCCTTTGTTGCTAATTCCATCCTTGATTTTGTTGAGGACGATAGTTGGCATTGTTGTTGTTGATGTAGTTCACGTCTTCTTGAACTTCAGGGCAGTTGCTTCCTAAGTGGCCAGTGCCTCCACAGTCTTCACATGTGATGCGGGAGTCGTGGATGTGCATGACTTCTTTCTTCTCATTGTCTCACTCATGAAGCTTCTTCATAAGTAGGTCCATTTTTGTAGAGAGCATATCCACTTCCTTGAGTTGATGCATTCCTCCTCCCCTCTTGCATGGTTGAGTGCGTTCTTCATTCCATCCTTGGTTGGAAGCGATCTTCTCAATGAGAGTGGTTGCCTCATGAATCTTGAGTGTTAAGAATGATCCTCCAGCAGCTGTGTCAACATTCTTATGAGCACTTGTAGTGAGCCCATGATAGAAAGTCTGCAAGAGTAACCAATCCTCCATCCCATGGTGTGGGCATTCTGATATGTAATCTTGAAAGCATTCCCATGCCTCAGGGATAGATTCATCATACTGTTGCTGAAAGGTTGAGATCTTTGTATGTAGTGAGTTGGTTTTTCCTGCTGGAAAGAACTTTGCTAGAAAGGCAGTGGAGCAGAGTGCCCATGTAGTGATGTGATCTTTGTTGGTGTAGGATCACTGCTTC
>DXKC01010419.1:0-17235 GCA_031170775.1 Cymbopogon citratus
TAGTAGAGTCTTGCATTGGGAGTGCCCTACTAGAAAGTTCAAGGAATGACAAATTATATTATGCAAACATACGTTAAATACATGCAGATTGTCCACCTGGCTATGTTTATGTGTGCTTCAATCCTGGCGGGTGCCGCTGCTGGAAGGAATACGAACATCTTGGACTCACTGATCAACAAGCCATGGCGGCGGCGAGCTGGCCTAGGGAGAACAACGACCACAAGGTGCCCTGGCTGAACTGCAAGAATGTGAGATGCATTGGGTATTTCCCCGCTGCCGCTTGCCACTGCGTAGACTAGCTAGGTCGTTGTACCAGCTTCAGCTAGTGCCTAGTAGTATGTAACTTCTCCTAGCAGTAAGGGTCAGCATAGCACACAACTTTGCATCGTCGATGCTCCATATACCGCCCATCGCTGTAATAATAAGTAATAATAATTAATAAATAAACTAGTGCTAGTAGTATGCTGTAGCTACTTTGCTCGGCAAGCACCAAAACGAATGAACAAAATAATGACAAGACGAATGTACGTACTATGCATTTTAGCTATTGCTGAGTAGGCGAGCGAGAGAGTTATGGATCACATAGGGGAAGCCGTTTCTCTTAGGAGATCACATATGGATCCCCAATCGTGGGTCGCTGCTCGGCTCTCCGCTCGGCCTACGTGTGTCGTCTTTTCGCTCGTGTTGTATACCAATACAAATGTTGGCCTGCAACATGCCCCTGTGCGTCTTGCTGCCTTGCTTACCATTACACCAGCAACCACGGCAATTGCAAGCGAGGGATCCACCGAAAGGATAACGCCTCCATACTCCGTGTACCCTCGGGCCATGATGATGCACGCCATGGCAAATTAGTCCTTCCCGGACCAGCTGCCCCGGCCGGCGGTGGTCTGCGCGAGATCACCGGCATCGTGAGCTCGCAGTCGCAGGCGGACGTGGACGTCGATCCCGCGCCGAGGGCCTCGACCCCCGACGCGCTGTGCCGGGAGAGAAGGGAGCCCGTGAGAGGACATGTTGGCCTCCAGCGACCTGCGCGAGCACACCGCGCCGTGTTTAATTTCTTCAGGGTGTTCAGGCTCCTGCACAAGTACTCTGTCCTCATGTGCACGGACCTCAGCAGGTACAAAAACTGAGCAATCCCCCTTTGAGTTTTGTCTGAAGATGACATGGCAATCTGTCAACCGGCCTGTGAACCTCAAATCAAATGTGTAGATCCTCCACGAAGGCAAGCGTGTACAAGGATTCGTCACGTGGACATGAGCGTCTACTACTCAGAATCTTACAGTGACACGGATACCTGAAATATGCATTACACACTCATTGAGTCATGATATATGTGTGCTCGTGTACGTAAAGATCGATCACTTGATCGTGGAGAGCTTCGGCAGCGGAGGAAGGACGTGCATGACGGCCAGTGTGTACCCCGAGGCCAGTGTGTACCCCGAGCACGTTGCAACAGGCAGCAGCCACGAGCCACCTGTACGTGTTCAACGATGGATCAGATGCAGTGAAGGCGTCCAAGCTCGAGGCCCTGATAGATTAATATTCTTGGTCCTTAATATCTTGTTAGTCTTTTGCTTGGGCCTAATTCAATCGCATCATGATCAGAATCTTGCTCATTAAGACGCCAGCAACACCTTCACGCGCACTAGGCCCATTTGCTATTTGATCAGCTCAAATTCTCCTAGGAACAAGCTCAAGAACTTTGCTATAGGTCAAAGCTTAATCAACAATAGACTAGTATTACAGACAAACCGTACAACAGTCAGGTTCTTTTTCTCTTTTAAAGACCATTGTATTGTATCTGGGACCTCCCATTCTTTCTCTCCCCCTCCTTTATCTTGGCCTTGTTCTCTTCCCAGGAAAGTGTTAGAAAGTGGAATTTCGAACTCCTGTAGCACTTTCGTTTGTATTTGACAAATATTGTCCAATCATGGACTAATTAGGCTCAAAGGATTCGTCTTGTGATTTAGAACCAAACTATGTAATTAGTTACTTTTTATCTACATTTAATGCTCCATGTATGTGGCTAAAGATTGATGTGATGGTGATGTGACGGAGAATTTCACTTTCAAACTGGAGAAGAGAACAAGGCCCTTGTCCCACATCCAACCTGCTGCGTGCTGCTTCCCACATCCAACCTGCTGCGTGCTGCTTTGTCTCTGCTCATTTCTCTCTCATCCACCTAGATATTTACTAACGTGGCTTGGCCAAAGACAATCTAAATTGTATTATTGTACTTTCTCTATAGGAACTTCTATTTCACCGAAAGGAATCTTCATGTCCGGTGACCAATGTGGGCAACTTCTCTTACCTTTTCTTTCTTTTCTTGTACCTCATGAAGCACTTCTGAACATGTTTCCACTTTGAAGTTTGCTTCATTGTCCAATATAAACTAGAACCATGTTTCAACGCCTCTATGTGTTTCCTATGGTTTTTTCAATTGCAAAGGGGCGTGCTTGGCTATCAAATTTGGCAACGTACCAATACAAACCAACCTCTCATTGTAAACCAACTACGGAGAGAGGTGGGAGGGGGTGTGATTTTGCACTTAACCGCCCGCTCCTAATCACACATTTATAAATCCCCTCACACCTTTCCCGCGCAGTTGGTTTGCACGGTTTACACGGAGATGTTGGTTTGCACTAGATATATTCCTATCTAATTTTAATCATGGCACTCTCAAGCGTTGCTCTTTGACAAGCACATGGTCAGCACATAGTTAGATGGAGTTGCTCTTTGACAAGCACATGGTCAGCACATAGTGAGATGGAGGCCCAACAGCTTGCAGAGAACATTCAGCACCCAGTAGCTACCACCTCTCATCTCTCTCTCTCTCTCTCTCTCTCTCTCTCTCTCGTGATAGCAGTATTTTGTACTGAAACTTTATTTATTTGTATTTAGTATCTTCCAAATTTACATTTAGTTTACACGAATCATGATGCATAGCAACACCATAAAATCCTCTCATCCACCCTGTTGTGTATAATCTTCTTTACAGAACTCTGTATGGAATGTCAAAATCTTCTTTACAGAACTCTGTATGGGAATGCCAACCCGTAGATAACAAAATAAAATTTGGTGGGGATTAAAAATCCCCCTAGACCTTAAAAACAAAAGATGCAACTAACAAAACTGTAACATGCATAAGCTAATTGAAGTGTAACTTGTCTGGACGAATACAAAATAAAAACAAAAAAAAAATTGTGTTGACCGCCAACGTTCTCAGAAACACGTTGTATGTTTGTCAAACTCCTCTTCTTAATGCAAAGATACGCAAATCTTTTGAGTATTCGCGAAAAAAAAACATCAATAAACTCTTGTTTTTTACGAAGGCTTTTAGAGCATATGCATCAGTTGGAAGTTAGTGGTATGACATGGATATTAGTGGAAGATGACGTGGATGACTTTGCGATTGCGTGTGCTACTGAGGTACGTGTCTATATCTCTTATAAAGCTAATCTCCACTACATGTTCCCGTAAAAAAATCTCCACTGCATGTTCTATCTCAACATGTAAGACATCCACACCATCTGCCACTAACCGTGATGTCATATCACTAACTTCCATCCTTTTAATGAAAGTTATCCACATCATTTCAAATTCTATCTCAACATGCAAATCATTTGCATAATCTTTCACAATAGCAATGTCATACCATTAACTTCCAATCGATGTATGTGGATGAGGCTAACTAGATAGCTATAAACACGAGGTGCCTCTTGACGCGGAGACAGATTGGATTGGATAGTACACAAAGGAATTAAGACACTAATGGTGTGTTTGGTTGCATCAAAAAGCACCAGACAGGCTACGTTGGGCCAAAATTTGACTGTTTGGTTCACTGGGCCAGGAGATAGCCAGGCTCCAACGGAGCCGGCCATACCCAGTTAGCCAGGCCAGACTTGAATGGCCATGGACTGACTAAGCATCAATGTTGAAGAAGACAGGGCCGTGGAACCAGCCCCGGCCCTGGGGGGGGGGGGGGTGCCAGCAGTGCAATGGCACAGGGCCCTCGAGGCCAAGGGGCCTAATCCCAGGTCTACATTCATACACTAGAAGCTATACTCCATTTATAGTAAATACAATCAGGTCAGTTAGTGCATGGTTCGCTCGTTCGCTTCGTATAATTCCCTCCGTTCCTGGCCAAGAAGCATAGCACACATGCATTTTTTGTTCTACTAGCCCCTCTATTTTCTCCAATTGATCTATTATTTTAAGTCTAGCGTAAATACCCTACTACTCCATCTGTTCCAAATTGCAAGTCATTCCAAGAATTTTGGAGAGTCAAAGCTTTTCAAGTTTGACCAAAACTTTTAGAGAAAACTACAATATGATTTGTGATATCAAATATGTATACGATGCAAATATAAGTAATGAGGAATCTAATGGTACTTAGTTGGCATCACAAATGTTATTATCCTATCATATAAATTTGATCAAACTTAAAAAACTTTAACTCTCCAAGATTTTTGGAACGGCTTACAATTTAAGACGGAGGGAGTAGAAGACTACGACTAAGCACATAGGTTCTTGTCACCAATAGTCCTCTTAAATAAACAAAATTCAAAAACTCAATATTTCACTCAACCAACAAAAAAATAATACAAAAATTATGATATATTTATGAATAAATATTTTTGTGGCATATAATAGAATAAAAACATATCCAAATTGCATTTTAGATGTGTTTTAATCGTAAATAAATTATAGCTTCTAAATTTTATAAAAAGGGATAAATAGATCTATATATATATAACATCCCATCCTTTTGTATTAATATCTCATAGTTTTTTCTTTCGTTACAATGCACGGACATTTTTACAAGTATACACTGAAGGGCCTATCCTTCTGGCTTCGCTCCGAACCTATAATTTGACAGGACCGGGCCTGCGTGGAACTCACCTTTACCTTTCTGTATACCAGGTATGGCAATAATGGTGTGGAACTCACCTTCACCTTTCTGTTCGTCTTCTCTTCGTCCAATCCTCCACCCTTTGACTCGTGCCATGAAGGGGAAGCAGAGGCGCAGAGCCTGTGGACGCAGGGCCGGACGTGCATCATGGCCCGAGTGTACCCTGAGCACGTGGGAGCAGGACTGCAGGAGGCAGAACGGAGCTCACCTAGTGACCGGCCGTGTCCAAGTTGGAGGCCTGGTAACTATGCATCAATGTTGAAGAAGACTACCGTATGGCTCCACTGTAATCGCCTGAATGACGCTTGACAGATATGGGAAAACCACCACATGCGTGAAACTTGCATGTGTCAAAACAAAAGCTTTTGGATGTTGTTAGTTGTCCGTCCCATTGTCGTGTCGTATACTCGTATGCCGTATGGATGGACGGTAGTCCTCTCTTTTTGACCGAAGGACGGTAGTCCTCTCGGTGGTGTAGCATTATGACCTACTATACTATATAATAACAAGGCCATATGTATATTATGATCTAGAGTCTCCACATAGCATCAAATGTCTTGTGAAGGATTTCGGGTCGGGCTAAAGTTGGAAAGGCACTAATAAAAGATACAAGATATATAATGAGAACAAGGTCAAACATCGAGCTTAAGGGTTTTCATTAACTTCAAAAGGGCAATAAAAGTTTTTCCTTGTGCCAGACAGCCTCTGGCCGTCTAGGAGTCCAAGCTCCAAGAGTCACAGGTTCCAATCATAAGCTAAAGGGAGAACAACAAAGGCTTTAGAAGTGACGCTCTTGCTCTTAGGCTGTCTAACCCACTTCCAATCCTGATCGTACACACCAAAATCACTAAGAACTCAAGAGCCGAGAAAAACCAAAGCCTTAGTCCGTTTTGGCAAACAACAGGCTAGCCAGTGTTACCGTAATCATGAAAACCCAAAAGGTGGACGTCAGTTGTAATTTCCTTTGTTACATTAATCATAATGTATAGCAACACCATAAAATCCTCTCATCCTCCCCGTTGTGTAAACTCTTCTTTACAAAACTCTGTATTGAAAATGCCAACCCGCAAATAATGAAATCGATCAGGTGGAGATTAAAAATCCCCCTAGTAGACCTTAAAAAAGTTGCAAGCTAATAGAAGTGTAACATGTAAAGTTAGTGATATAACATTTATAAAAGTTGAATATGATGTAGATGACTTCTCGAATTCGTGCACTGCTTGGGTACGTATCTTTATCTTTTATAAAGCTAATCTCTACTGCATGTTCATAGTGATGTCATGTCACTTAAAATATGCACAAGCATGATCTTCCACTAATAATGATGTCAAATCACTAGCTTCCAATCTTTTAATGCAAGCTATCCACATCATTTCAAGTTCTATCTCAACATGCAAATCATCCGTATCATCTTTCACTAATAGCCATGTCATACTATTAACTTTCAAAAATGTATATGCATGGGCTAGCTAGCTAGCTATAAATAAGAGATATCTCTAGATGTATAGCATGACAGGTCAGCTGAGGTACACAGGTAAGCCACTGAGGGGTCTGGGCCGGGAGGCATGTCCTCAACTAAGAGATGTATGGTTACTGCCATGGTACTGATGTTTTTGCTTCAAGCAACCGTTGACACTAGTCGTCTCTTCCACTTCAAGAACGACGATGCGAGCGCCACCATTAGCCTTCCAAGCGACAAAGGTCATCCTAGGCATGCCACTAAGTACAAAGTACTTGTATATTTATACTACTAGAAAGTTCAAAGAACTGATTATTTATGCGAACATACGTTAATTAATTACATGTAGATTGTCCACCTGGCTATTTTTATATTTGCTTCCGTGGCGGGTGCCAATGCTGGAAGGAATACGAACATCTTGCACTCACTGATTACCAAGCCATGGCAGCGGCGGTGGCGGCGAGCTGGCCTAGGGAGAACAACAACGACCACGAGGTGCCCTCGCTGAACTGCAAGGAGTGGAGATGCATACAGATGGGCTTGGTGTCGCCCGTCCGCCGCTGCGCAGACTAGCTGGAGCGCTAGGTAGTACTATACACTACTCCTAGCAATAACGGCCAGCACAACACACATCTGCATCGACGCTCCACACACCGCCTTATTGCTGCAACAATAAATAATAATATATAAATATAAACTACTACTAAGTAGTAAGATGTATCTACTTTGCTCGGGCAAGCACCAATAATAAGTGAAAAGATAACAACAAGAATGTAAGCATTGCCGAGTTAGCAAGAGGCGGCCAGTGTCAACGGTTGCTTGGAGCTACAACCTTGTACAACATCAGTACCATGGTGTGGTAACCATATGCATCTCTTAGTTGAGGACATGGTTCTCAGTGTCTTGGTTCTTTTGTGTATCTCAGCGGTCCTATATATCCAACCTGTCGTGCTACTGTTATGTCTAAAGATACAATCCTATGCATATATATGCATCTGCTGGAAGTTAGTGATATGATATTCCTTGACACCACCAAATCAGCAATCACGTGCCAGCAAGCGCGCGAATCGCGATCGACGGACCGACCGAAAGGATAGCGCAAGTTGCAGCAGGCAGCAGCCACCTGTACGTGTTCAACAATGGATCAGATGCAATGAAGGTGTCCAAGCTCGAGGCATATAGGAGCTTGCTGCTATACACTGCGAGTGTCAATGTCGACGACGATGGCTGGATGATCCATGAACATGTGCCACAGAGGAGTATTTAAAACTTAGCAGTCGCTGCTTTACACACAGGATGACATGATATACCATAAATAGCACCATGCTGTTGGCCTAATAATTCAACCGCAACTACTATAGCTTTGGGCTTCAAACCCGGCTTGCTCATGAAGATCTATCGTGAACTGTTCACCAGGCCATGGCTGGTTCTCATCAGAACGTTCAAACTCCTGGCTTGCCCATGAAGACGACAGCCAGCAACACCTCCACGCGCTCTTGGCCCATTTGCCTATAGCTTCTGATCAGATCTCCTGCAGAACATCCATTTCACAAGAATCTTCAAGTCCAATGTGGGCCACCTTCCCTTGCCTCTCGGCTCTCGTCCTAGTACTTGAACCAGATGAAGGGCATGCAGCGCTTCTGAACCTGTCTGAACTTTGACGTTTGCTTCCTGCCCAATAGAAGTAGAACAATTCCTCAACGCTTCTATGTCTTCCTATGGTCCTGTTCAATTGCAAAGGGACGTGCTTGGCTATCTAGTTTTGACTGTACAGCAATCTCAAGCGCATTGCTCTTTGACCAACACATGGCCAGCATATAATCAGATGGAGGCTCAGCAGCTTGCAGGGAACATTCAGCAGCAACCAGCACGGGAAAAGCGCTGTCGCGTGTGTATGCGCGCGGCACGCCTATCTGGGCCGTTGAAAGTGTTCTGCACGTCAAGATTCGCGCCGGCAGGGTGCGCCAGGACGGTGACGGCGTTGGAACGCCGGTGTTGGACGGTAAGGGGTAGTTTCGGAAGTGAAATGTTCCTCCTGTACAGCTCGTGAGTCTTCCGTCTTCACTGGAGGAGCACTTTCCCAACTCTCCTCACTCCCAATCATTTGAACACTTCCCCACCAGAACCATTCCCCACCGGAACACTCCTCGTCCACAACTCTCCTCGTCCACAATGCCCCAAGTGAGAGGAGCCGGCGGCGGCGCTTCACCAGCGGATGGATCCGTTGAGGCGTAGGGTTGGGGGCCGAGCTTCATCATCCCAGGTTTTCTGTCACGCGATTTCTTCGGCGCTCTTGTTTCTATGGGCCCGGAGCTTCTTTATTGAATCAAATGTCGATGAAATGGTGGATCTTGCTTCTTTGTTGATTCAAGTGTCGATGGACTGGTGGATCTTGCTTCTTTATTGATTCAAATGTCCATGAACTGGTGCATTAGCGCAGTACTGCGGTAGTGACAAGAGATTGGTGTATCGTATTTGATGTTGCAGTACATTAGTTTAGGTGGAGCTACCAATCTTCAGTGTGCATTGTCCTCGTGTAGAGTCTTTGTGGATCTGCTCTGTCACCCGTTTAGGTAGTCTTTTTGTGTACTCGATCTAGGAACGTTGTGAACAGATGGACGGGTTGGGGCCTGAGGCCTTACTTGGGGTCAAAAGTAGTGTACTTCCATTACAGCTGCAGATCTGCTGTGATTTTGTTCGTAAAGATGATAGTTGTGTGAGCAGGGGGTGCACTGTGTGGCCTCATTTCTGGTCATATGCAATTATGTTACCACAATCTAGTAGTTTTGTGCTGCAACCGTAGCTGTAATATTGCTCTGAAAATGCATTGTCTTGATCTATTGAACTTCATTGTTCAAGTATTTTGCTGCAGAAATTGTACTGGTGAAACTTTGTCCCTTTGTTTTTATGTGGATTCTGTTTTCAGTAAATGTACGGGTGAAAACGAGAATGATGCCTTATTCCCTTTGTTATTTTCCCATTTATTGTCTAATTATGTATAGCACTACTGTTAAACTGAACATTTGAACTGGATTGGTGTACTTTTAGGGTTGCAATGAAATTGTTGATATACATCTGTTAAACTAGACATTTGAACTGCATTGCCATCTTGTCAAAGTGAACACTTATTTCTTCCTTGGCTGAAACTGTATTGGAGCAACGACAATCTTGCTTTACCTCTATTTGGAAGCTAGTATTCTGTGCCCTTTCAGCAACCCTTTCTGTACGCCTTCCCAAAGTGTACCTCTATCCTGATGGACTAATCAGGTGGTGAACATAAAAATTAGACTAATGAGACAGACTTCCACATCAACACAGCAAGTGTGTCCAATTTTGTAGTGACTGAGTTTTGTGACATTAAGATCATGCTTCTAAGAATCAAATCAGGAGCGAAGTGGATATAAAGGTTGTGCATGCTTCAGTACATATAGTGAAAATAGTTTTATACAATGGATTGTATACCAGAATTTCCTTGCTCCTGACTTCAATGACTAGTTCAGTACACTTAACTGACACATGATACTAGTACAAAATACAATCACTAAGGGACATCCTCTTGACAAATCAAAGAATACTAGATCGTCAATGCAGTCTGAATTTCATGTGGGTATGTGCCCTTGTTTCCAATAGATGCTAATAACTGGGTTAGATTTGGGTTAGAAGGGATTTTGGGGGAGTCCGGCCGACAGGCGGTAGGGACGGTGGGAGGACGTCTTTAGGATTCTGGCGGCAGTTGAGGCGGCCAGGCCAGGTCGAGGGTGGTGGCGGCGATGGTCGAAGCTCGCCGCGGAAGAAGGCCATATGATTGATGAAGCAATGTGGCACATAAAACACTGCACTACAGATAGATTTTTCTTTCGATGAAGTGCAGTAGGATGCTTTTATTATAAATCTCTCTGACTGTTCTAAACCTTGACTTTTGATGCAGCTTCGTCCACCCAAAGAGGTGGTTTATTCTAGAAGTTATTGTAGTTACAAATGATTCACCTACCAGAGAAAAGCAGGAAAAAAACAAAAATGTCCACCCTTCAGTTAACTCATGAGAAGGACACATGGACCAGACAAAGGTCAGGCATAAATCTTTTTGAATCACCCTTCAGTTATTATTCATACAGTGTATGTTCTCTCACTAAGTAATAGTCTCAGGTAGATGGATAGTTCAACATGTTTGAGGGCCAAGTGGCATTTGAAGAATATATTGAAGCGTTTACGAAGAAAATTCATCAAGCTACAGATGAGCTAAGATGTAAGGTTCATATATTGCTAAACATTTTTCATCAGGCTGTATGTTCTTCCTCGCTGTTTCCAAAAGGTATGTTATAGTACAAATAACCATTTTTTGTATTATGATTTTGTGGTTTTAGATAATGTCCACTTCCTCCTGCCATTGCAAAGACACCTGGCCTGGAACATTGATGTATGTCCACAATTACAAGTTCTGTGCCTGTTGATTAATTTCTAGTGTTCTGTGAGTCTCCAATATTGACATGCCTACATGAGAATTTGCATCTTTGGAAATTTTCATTTATTAGTACTGCAAAGAATGTGTTCCTATATGGCACAACACCATGCTTGGAATTTTGTTTCTTTTTGAATTGTCATGACACCTTGAATCTCTGTAGAATGGTACTCTTGTCTTTTGGATAGTACGACACTTGACTTCGAAACTAGATTAAGCAACACAAGAGGGTGGCAAAGAACTTTAACTTATCTAGTTTCTAATCTGTATTATGTTTGATCTTTATGCACACTTTCACTTCTTAGTTCTGGTATTTCCAATTGTTGAGAATGCTAATTTTTGCAGGATTAAGACTACACAGCTTAATCTTCTTTGTACCAGTGAGCTTCTTGGCTTTTCTCTTTCCACAAATATGTGAGGTAATGTTCTGTCTTTGGAAGTCTTTTGTAAGATTACCGATTAGATAGTCAACTTTTTCATGTTTCAAATTCAGTTCAATGATGTGTCGGATATGTTTTCTTAGGTTCAATGATGTTGCAGCTCTTGTTCAATTGGATTGGATTTGATAGGTTTATGATGTGACTAGTTCCAACATAAGTGTATTCTGAGTTCAAAAATGATGTTAAGATATGCCATCCCCGACCCTTGGAACATCAAGCTCGAACCTAGAGGCACAAGGCACGTGAGCGCACGGATCAATGGCGAAGTTTGCCATTTCAGCACTGGGGATGAGGTTTTCTATGTTGGGGTTTACTGTACTTAACACCAGGTTGGCGGAGATGGGGAGCTGCTGATTGATGGGGAACAGAGGAAGGCAGGGGATGGGTCCGTGCAGATATGCAGGAACGCACAGTGATGACCTTTCAGTTTTCAAAAAAAAAAACTTGGAGAATGGTCCATGCATTTGTGGCAAACCAGCCCAAAGTACTTCACTTTTCCATATTGTTACACTTGTTTTTGAATTTTTAGTACTTATAACACAATATGCTGCGGCTGGTACTGAAGTTTAGCCCACTATCTTTTGTAAGTTGTATTATGTTCCATATCTATGAACACTCACACTTCTATGAACTACAGATTATGTTCCTTTCTGCTATATTACAACCTGAATGGAACGTTGAATCTCTAGAATAGTACTGCTAGTGCTGGTGGCAATACTGTGTGGAATGGAGCAACGGTACTACTGCACTTGAGATGCTTTATCCAAGGGAAGACTGTACAGTATGGGGTGTGGAGAGTTCTGTGGCCACCCATCCCCTGCAACACTATTAGAACCTTTTAGGGACTGTTCAAGATTCCGTAGCAGTACCAATTGAAACGTCCACCAATGTATCTGTAGCATCCCTTTCTCTAGTTATCGTATTTGGACAATGTAAGATTACCGGTAATAGGAACACTTATGTACTATGAATTAGGCAGTGTTTATGTAACCAAAGATAGTGTATTTCTGCTCCTTCCAGTTCTCTTGTTGATTGAGCAACTAGCTCCAGCTTGGCATACGAGACCCTATGTATGATACTAGTCCAAGCATTAGTACCCCTGCTTCAGTTGTCAGACTTATGAACAGGTGCTGGAATACTAAGCTTCCTCGTGTTTAGTTTCTTTGGTTGCATTATATTTGAAATGTTATTGCACTGTCACTGCTCTCTCAAAATGAGTGTTCCTTTGACCAAACTACTTGCCTTGTCGAATTCTATCAATCCCCTCACTCCTCAACTTTGTCTTGGCGTCAACTCTGATCATGCACAATGTGCAGTTCCATCATGTTCTTCACTAACCAGAGACAGAAATATTTGTTCTCCCCCTACCATCAGGCATTAGCTACATCCTATATTTGTTCTCCTTTTGTCTGTTTCTACGTGGTAGAATGACCGAGCTCATCGTTTGCATTTTGTAGTCCTATCCAGTTTTCTCTTCCTTATTGATTACAATTCCTATTCACTAAGTTCACATTCTGGAGTGAGATTTGGGCATTAGAAGTCAAAATCTTCATTTTGTAGCTGCTTTTTGTTGATAATAGGATGGCTCTCACAAGCAAGCACTTGGACAGTAAATGCAAAAAGTATCCGGGCCGTGATCATTGTTACCAACAACACTTATGTGTTCATTTGATTTTTTTTTTCCAAAACAAATGTAACATGTAGCCAGATCCAAGATTCTCCATCCATCTATTACATTTGCCTGTGCAAATTGACTTAATTCAAGAAAATAAAAAAAATAAGTAACATGCAAATGTGTACTTTCTTTGTCTGCATGACATAAGTTACAATTTCACAGTAATAATGTTTCCATCAGACTAGCGAGTGCAGGACTACCAATTGCATCTTGCAGGAGCAGGACTATCAGTTGTCTTCAGAATCAACTTTATCCTTGTAACCTGTACAACTAGAACATTGAAAAACTTATTTCAAAATCTGAAATGCAAGAAACATCTAAAGCATTAACAGAAGCACTCATGCATATCTTTCTACTAAGAAAAGACAGATTTCAACAACTTTTTTGATCAATTTCTTGTTTTCCTAACCCAAAAATTATCACCAAATATGTTGAAGTCATGCAATATGCAATGGAAGTAGATACAATAGAATGATGCAGGCCAAAACTCGTGGGTGGCAATATTCCCTCAACCTCTGATACTAGTAGTACCTAGCTAACATGTTTTGCTCTTCCCCATTGCATAGAGCTTTCTAGTACTAATGTTGAGGATCAGGAACAAGGCATGCTAGTAAAAGCCTAGCTAATGATTAGTGTAAGATGAAATATCACAGTGATTGCACCTCTAGTGTGAGTGAGAAGACCATGTTGGTTCATGATATTTTTTTTACTAGAGTCATAAATTATGCATGGATGTTACAGTTCAGACAAAAGTTACAGAGGGAAAAGTAGAGCAAATGAGGGATGAAAACATAGTATAGGACTATGTCAACATTCCTAGTGAAGATAATCCAACAACATTTCATATCCTTCATTGACACACCAGAGAAGTATTGTCAATACCACATCCTCTGCTCCAGCATCAACAACCACATCAGCAATGCAAAAAGCTACATCAGTAATGATGTTTTTGCCCTATGTAGATATTATAATCAAAGAGTTCGAATTAGCACTAAGGGATCTGAAAGATGCCAGATTTATGTATTAAAAGTATTTTGACCTTATTACTTCATCAGCGAGAAAACACCGAACATTGACTTTTGAAACACGCATAACACAAGAAGCATAGTTGACAACAGATCCTCTCAACTAACTAAGAATCCTTGTTCCCGGTTGCATCATACAAACACTTCTCCGATGTGTTGACAACACCTGCAGAGATGGTGAATGGTTCCGGAAGACGCCGCTGAACAGAAAACCAAACCAAACTGAGAATGTAGTTTGAAAAGAGGGACAAATTAGTTTCATTCTTGAAACATACCACATTGCTGCCCCAGGTTGCATTTGCTGACCCAGAAGAAGATGCCTTGTCAGCTGCGATCATCAGACCCAACAACTTGCCATCATATGCTTTCACTCGAGGCAATATAGCTCTAGGACGATTAAGACTTCCCATATTGATTTCTTCGAAATATAGAATCTGCAAGAAATAAATTATGACATAGTCAAACTAAACAGACTTTGTACATAAAATTCAATTCGAAAGCAAACAAAAATTCCTGTAAAACCTATACCTGAAGGAGGATGGGACAGCCAGTAATTGTACTGACAATTTTATTGTTCTTTATCGCTTGCTGAACATCCCTTGCAGCATTCATCAGCTCTTCTATCACATAAGCAGCCCAATTGAATTGCTTGATCTCATCAGGGGCCAACAGAGCGCCCCAAAACTGGTCACTACCAACATTGTGCTTCTTTGTTGGGGCGAGCAAATGCCCCATAACCCAAATAACAAAGCAGACCTTGAAGTTTTCCTTATCTTTAAGAGTCATGGTACTAGAAGGATCATACTGAGCTGTCAGAACATTTTCAATTGTTGTGAGGCTGTTGCTATCACTGTCTGAAGATCCAATGAACTTCTGAATGAATTCAAGTTTTGCTTTCTTCTCACATGTATTAAGTGCACATACTTCTTCTACCAAAGGGATGCCCATTATCCTAGCAACTTCAAAATCAATCACAGTACTAAGACATTCACCATTAACTATGATAGATTTTTTTTCAGGGTCAACTTTGGTGAGCAACCAAAGGGTGAACTTCCGATAAACTTTGGTGATTTGTGGCAACTCAAGGATACCACCAAACCCAATCTCCCTAACCAGATCTCTTTTCACATCATTAAACTTTCCAACTATATAGGCAACATGTGTTACGGAGCTTCTTGAAACAGGTCCAGAACCATCAGCAGGCAGATGCTCGCTGCTATCATCATCAACAATATTGTCCATGTTGAAATATCCCAGGAAAACTAGTAAACATAAAGAACATTTGTATTAGCAAGCGAACACTGAACTAAACACAAATGAAAAATTGGTACTTGCAAATTTGATAGCTTTAGTTGCAACACTAAACATTCACAAGTGACAGTAATGATTCATGTTCAATCAAAAAAATTTGGGCACAAATGATTTGCCTCAGACATAGTGGCTATTTGTCACTTGATATTTGGAATTGGCCATAAGGACCATACAAAATCAATATCGTACTGCTGAAATTACAAGTACAACATCATGAAGGCCATGAAGTCATAAGGCCTTTGCCATCTCCTTCAGATCCACAAGCAAGTTGAAGTTGTATGCAGCAATTTACTTTAATCTCAGGGAACGATTTGTGAATATACAAGGATTCAAGAACGGAACACTTACTTTTTCATGGGGAGTGGACACTGTAGCCCTGGATCCATTAGGCAAATCCGCGCTCTGCGCCACCATGCGCCGGATGGTCGACTTCTCCACTCCGCGGAAGGGATGAGCCTTGTCACCTTGCTCATCGCAAACCCTCTCGGGTACCCGAGGAGACCAGAGATGGGGCGCTGTCGCTAGTAGCGACTTCACCGGCGAGCCTCGATCTGCGTCGTTGTCGGCAGCATTGGACATCTTGACTCACCCTCCTCCGATTCAGACCCTTCTTCTTGATTCAGCCTCCTTAACTCGTCCGGGATCTAGAAATGTTCCTATATGTCTACAGTACTCTCGTACTCTTTTCTACTGTACTCCCTCTTCTCTGAACATGCTTTCGAGTGGATGAAGAGGATGAACCGGCCGACGGCCGCCTCTTCCCTTGGCGCCGTGGTGGACATTTTGCGTACCGAAATTGCCCTCATCTACTCACCGTCATGCACTGTCGCCGCGGCAGCCTGTTGCGCACGGATCTTGATGTGCAGAACATTTGGACGGCCCAGATAACCGTGCCGGGCGCGCACACACGCGACAAATCCACTCTCCAACCAGCACCTCTCTCCCTTTGCAAACTGCAAAACTCGTGATCGCAGCATTTGGTACTGAAACTTCATTTATTTAGTCTCTGACAAATTAAACGGCATCGATCGGCAATTTGCCTCCCAAGCCCAAAAAAACGTCTGCGCCCGTCCAGCCCGCGCGCTGCCGCCGTCATGCACCGCCACAGGTGCGCCACCACGCACTGCAGGGTGCTGCTGTACGGCCGCCGATCGACGCCGCGGACATGAGCTTGGGGATGAACTCCAGGCTCAAGTGCAACTTCTGCACGACCACCTCGTCGTCATCGTCACCGCCGCTCTCGGCTTGCTCCTCACGAGGCCACGACGACTCGTGATTTGGGTGTGGAGTGTTCGTACGTGATTTTGGTATAATTCCTCGTGATCGTGATTCAAACAGAGAGACGGCTCGGACATGCGTCCTGTACATCTTGCCAAGATGATCTTGGATCGATACCGCAGTACGAGCCCGGAGGCCCATCGTTGTCCACCAAGATTTCTCGAGCCTTTTCCTTTCAAGTTCCCGATGGCCATGGGCATATGGGCCTCCCTGGAAGGAGTACACACTCACAAAAAAAAAAAGAAGGAGGGGTTCTTTAAAAAAAAAGAGTAAAATGCATGAATAGACCATCAACTTGCGCGGGTGTGTCGATTTGGGCCACCAACTTTGAAAGTGCATTTTTTTTGTCTAAGAACTTGAGAAGTGGTTCACAAACAGGCCATACCTTTTCGTTTCATGTTTATATTTGCAAAAAAAAAAAACCCTATATTTAGTTTTCTTTTCACATCCCTACCCTCTCACTCTACATGCCGGCGGAGGGAGCAGGGGACATGCCGGCCTGCTCCGGCTCCGGCCACCGAAGCGTCGGAGAGGGAAGCAGGGGCGGCGGCCCGAGCTCCGCTCCGCCCCACCCTAGGAGAGAGGCTGCGGGAGCGAGCTCGTCCTGGCTCGCCATGGCCGCACGCTCTGAGCTCGTCGTCCGTCGCCGGAGAGGGAAAATGGGAGGACCACA